>JAQNDB010003994.1:0-26182 GCA_029204045.2 Tillandsia leiboldiana | reverse complement strand
GTAACCAGGTTTCCTCAGAGGTTGTACTTTACATTTGGGACTGGCTTTTTGCCAGCAGGTTGTATTTATTTTGGTGAGCTGGGAGAGACAGATGTATCATTTATACAGATGTATTGTATTTTATTTCCAGCTTCAGTCTGAGATGTATTAGTTTTAGTTCAGCTCTGTTTATTGCTGTTTTATTGTTGTCTGCTTTTATCTCAGCAGGTTTGGCGCTTCGTGTACACGGGAATACCGGTGGCACGGCGGATCTGTAGACGGGCCCGGGTTCTGGTTTACACCCGGGCGTGACAGATTAGGTGGTATCAGAGCTTAGGGATAGGTCATATGGGACTTAGGAAACCCTAGGCTTTCGGCGGACCCTAGGATGTTAGTGCGTGAGAGACGCGAACACTTTGCGAAAGTCGGTGATTTATTTGTTTGACTCTCCTGTGAGTGAAGAGGACGACATATCCTATTTTTGTGGGACAGTTATGTTGGCTGCAGACAACATATAAGTTACAAAAATAGAGGGATGTCTTGACTTTCGCTAGATTGGGTCGAGTGTTTGTGGTGTGTGCTGATTTGCGGTTTTGTCGTGGTGAGCGGTGTCTCCCCGACGTTGGGCCCTGACCCGGGTGCACCCTTGGTGTGAGGGCGTTGGGTCAGAGCTGGTGTTTCGGGCCGGAACCAGATTGGAGTCTGAGAGCTCCGACCCGAAGGGTAGGTGTGTTGGAGGCAGATCAGCAGCGCAGTGGCACAGTTGTCGGAGTGGTGGACACAGTTGTCGGATCAGCGCAGTGGCACAGTTGTCGGAGGTGGTGACACAGTTGTCGGATCAGCGCAGTGGCACAGTTGTCGGAGTGGTGACACAGTTGTCGGATCAGCGCAGTGGCACAGTGGTCGGAGTGGTGACACAGTTGTCGGATCAGCGAAGTGGCACAGTGTCGGAGTGGTGACACAGTTGTCGGATCAGCGCAGTGGCACAGTTGTCGGAGTGGTGACACAGTTGTCGGATCAGCGCAGTGACACAGTTGTCGGATCAGCGCAGTGCACAGTGGTCGGAGTAGCGAGTAGCCCCCTCCGTGCCGACGTTTAGTGTTGGGGCACCGAGGCAGGGTGGATAGTCGACAGCGGGTAAGCTGTGGGTTTGCGACGATCGAGCAAGCAGTTTTGGCGGATGAGTCACCCCGATTCGTGGGATTGAGTATGGAGCTCTTGGAGGCAGGGTCTTGTTCGGTGGGGGATAGAGAGTACTTGAAGGTCTTTATGGCAAGAGTTAACGCAGTTGTGAACTGCACGCTCCATGTGTAGGGGGACGGGGCGCATAGGATATGAGTGTCTGAGAGTGGGATTGCGCCGGATACCTTTTAACTCATTGGGTCCCCTCCAGTACGGATTTAGGACGCCTCGTGGGAGTAGGCGCCGGGTGTGGAGTGTGGTGGTATTGTGGTTCCTTTGGATTGGGATCTACCGCCTGAGACGAGTTCTGGTTAAGGCGCTTGCGCCGGGGTGATAGAGGACAGATCAGTCGGTGGAGGCATTCCGATTTCTTTTTCCAGGATAGTGGATTTCTGAGACTGTCGGAGCACGTATGTTACATCGGTCGGTGTGGTGGTCACTTGTTGGGCTGGCGGGTTCGGTTTCCTTTAGCGGCGGTTGATTATGCCGCAAGGACAGTTTTCTTGGGAAACCAGGCCCGGAGGTGGTTGGTGTGCTTGGGTTGCTGAGGGTTATCTTCGCCTCTATAGTTTTGACTTCGGGAGCGAGGCGGATGTTTCGCTGTGGGATGAGTAGACTTTTGGCTGGGTATTGATGCCGGAGAGTCGGGGAATTGCTTTACATCCCGACGGTTTAGAGATTTGAGAGTAGAGTCTACGTGATCAGTTGGGGGGCTTATATTGGATACCTTGGGAGTACAGAGGTATTGGGATCGAGCATTTGTGCCGATGGACTTGTGGTTGGATTATCTGAGACCCTGGGAGGAGCAGATGCCTGTACCGATGCAGGCTACTTGGTAGCTCGAGCGGTTTAGCCCAGCTGTACTTGGATGAGGTGGTGCGGTTTTCTGGAATGCCCGCCTCTATTTGTTTCTAGTTAGAGGACCCGAGGGTTGTATCGCGTCTCTGGAGGAGGTATTAGACAGCTTTGGGAGCTTGAGTGGTGGATGATTGGATATTTACCCCCTCGATTTGGTTGAGGTTTCGGGTTGAGGATGATTTTAGTTCGAGGACGAAACTTTCTTTTAGTGGGGAGGATGTGATGACCTGGATCTCTGCGGAGCTGTGGTAGAGTCATTGGTGACATCTTGGGGAGCTGTACTGTGTGTTGGAGGTGTTTGTGCACCAATTGGACACATGTGGCGGACTTCGGGCTTAATGGATCACGTGGTGATCAATGGACTCCGTCGGATCGTTAGAAGTGTTTTGCGCGATGCAGGATATTAAAAAGGGACTCAGCGCGAAGTTTGGACCAAGGAATACCTTTCCGGATGCCATCGGCAAATTTTGGGGTTGGAATTTGGCAAATGGACGTCAAATTCGGATTCAGCGCGCGAAAACGGTCAAAACGGACTACCCACTTGTTATTTTTGAGCTTCGGGTACTGTTCATGCCGGAACAGTGTCTCCGGCCGCCGCGGGCAGCGGCGGCGGCGGGTGGGCAGCGGCGGAGCGGCCGCGGCAGCGCGGCGGGCAGAGGCGCGGGCCGCCGGTCCACGCGGCAGGCGTGCAACCGGGGGCGGGACGCGTGGCGGCTCGGGAGTGGGCCGGTCCAGCGGGGCGGGGTCTACGGAGAGTGCGGGGCGCACGGTGGACCGGGTGGACACGTGGCTTCTTTGGGTGGTCGGTGCAGTGGACTTGGTCTACGGAGCAGTCGGGCGGGTGCATGGACCGGCGGGACACGTGGCGTCTTGTGGTTGGTGGGCTCATGGAGTCTGGGTCCACGGAGGTGAACCGGGGCGCCTCGGGATTCGCGCCTGGCTGGGGGCGCAGGCGGTGGGCGCAGGCGGGCACGTGGGCGCGGCAGGCGGGCGTTGACCGGCGTGCGCGCCACGTGCGCCGAGCAATTGGCCCACGCGTCGCGCAGTGGACGGCCAGCGTTGGCCTGTCCGCTGTGCGGGGGGCGACGTGGAGGCCGGATGGCGTTTTCGGGCGGCGCACAGTGTTGGGCCGGGCCCAACACTGTAGCCGCCCGAAATCGGGAGCGCCCGGAAAATGGGACATGTTGGGTATTTTTGGATTTTGTTTCTCCCAGCATATAAAAGGCCGAGTTCTTTTGCAGAGAACTTCTTCTCTGCGCGGATTTTCACTGTGCAACCTTCACAGGAAATGCTCCTCTCCCTGTGGCGATTCCATCTGCAGATTTCCAGATTTTTCAAGCGGCACGCATCCGATGTTACCATTTTTACGGCGCCGGCGCGACGCTCGTTCGTTGTGTTCTTCTTCGTCGGATTTCGGTGCGAGGACTCCCCGGCTTACTCCGACCTCCGAATGAGGCGATTCTTGCGCCGTTGGCTTCATGACAGGTAGGGCTACGTTTCCCATGTTTACTGGTTTTTCCCATTCCGAGCTTTTCATGGGTTTTTTCGGATCATCTTGTGACCTCATTTTCTGGGGCGGAGTTTGGGACAGCGGTGCGGTATTTTGGCGATATCTTTGCGCACAGGCATCGGATTGGGGGCGATTCAAGAGGCGTTTTGCATCTACACATCACGAGGAATATCTCCAAATTTTCTTGGAATTTTCTGAATTTTTCCCCGAACGTGAATATCCCTGTTTACAGAACCTTGTGGTTCAGTTTTTGTGAGCAGTTTGTCTCGAGATGGTTCTCTTGTCGGATTTGTTTCTCAGTGTAGGAAACTCGGATTTGAGTGTGCAGGTGGTTGTTTCGACGGGTTCGTCGCGAGGATCGTGACAGTATTTTTCTTGGAATTTTCCGGGCAATTCTCGCAGGTAAAAATAGGGGAACTGTGGACTGTTGTGGTTGGGACAGTTTTGTGTGAGCATTGTATGTTATTTATTTATGTTCTTTTGGAAATTTTGTACAGCGATCGCGGCGGCTTATCGGTTTGGGCGAGGGCAACTTTTTGGGACTTGGAATTAGCGATCGATGTGGGTGGTTGTTGTTTACCTCTATTTTGACATGCTCACTAGGAATATTAGAGTGATCCCTTATTTGGACATGCATGCTTAAGTGATATAAATTGTGAGCTTTTCCTATGGAAATTACTATTGTGGATATTTGATAGTGGTTGGGACTTATACATGTTTGTATGGATGGAATGTTAGCGTTTAACCTTGCATGTGGATTGGATTAATTATCATGGGCTTTATGATTATCATGTTAGTGGTTGGTACTATGTGAGGACTTTATGACATGCATAGGTGGATAGTGACGCTTTATTATGGCTCATAGACATGTGTGGTTGGATAATGTTTTAGCATGATGGTTATATCTATGCGGATCTATTAATTGTTACACATGTGGAACCACTATTGGACACCTTTTCCTTTATTTCCTTGAGAACACTTGCATGCTTGTTTGGACATCTAGGTAGGCCATCTTTTATCGCTACACTTTCATGCTGGAACTTGACTTAGGAGAAACCTTGTTTGCTTCTTTCTCCTTTTCGTTAGTCAGGTGGGTTGCTCGGGTTTGAGCAGGGGTTTGGGATAGTGTAGCCGGGGCCTGGATTATGGATCATGGGTTTTCGCGGCGACCGCGGATATTGGGCGGTTGGCCGGATGTCGGTATAGGACATCGGTGATAAGGCATGATTATGGACTAGAGGGTTTTGTGGCACCGCGGATAGTAGGCGGTTGACCAGATGTCGGATGTGGGACATGATTGTGATTGTGGGTTATTACGGCGACCGCGGATATTGGGCGGTTGACCGGAGGTCGTTGTTAGACCTGGTCGTGGATTGTGGGGTATTGCGGCAATCGCGGATATTGGGCGATTGACCGGATGGTTACTCTTGCATCTGACTGGGAATCAGTTTCTTTTAGTGGAGGGTTGTGTTCCACTGGGGCTTTTTAGTTGTGATCCAATCCTGCTTTATCACCGGCGAGGTTATTGCCCGGTGATGCTTTTATTACACCGGCGCGGTTATTGCCCGGTGGTGCTTTACTCGTGTAGGTAGCTCCCCTCGAGATCCCCTTCGGAGGCCGGGGCCGGACAGTTATGGGCAGGTTTGCTATCACATCGGCGCGGCTTATTTGCCCGATGATGAGGGCGGCAGCAGGAATTTTCGCTATCACATCGGCGCGGCTTTCTTGCCCGATGATGAGGGCGGTACAGATTGGGTTTTATCTGGGACGGTTGGTTATTGTCGCATACGGTTATTCCAGTCTAGGACTGTATTTTAGAGGCATAGTAGTGGTAGATTTCCCTTTTGCAGCGGTTTCATTTCTTACCACTCTTCTTTCCTTTTTGCCTCTGGTAGGCCTAGTGGGTGTGTCAGAGTTTGAGGTTTTACCCACTAGGGGAGGCTACTGGTTTACTAGTAGTTCTCACCCCCATTCTTCTTTCCTCTTTTTCTTCTTCCTTGTTTTGCAGTGTCTTCTGCGGGTGCTGCTGGGCTTTTAGCGGCGGGTCGAGGAGAGAGGACGGCTGAGTAGATAGATCTCGAGGCAGGATGAGCGTGTTAGCTGGACTGTTGGTGTACCCAGGTTTCCTCAGACGGTTGTACTTTTACATTTGGGACTGGCTTTTGCCAGCAGGTTGTATTTATTTTGGGTGAGCTGGGAGAGACAGATGTATCATTTATACAGATGTATTGTATTTTATTTCCAGCTTCAGTCTGAGATGTATTAGTTTTAGTTCAGCTCTGTTTTATTGCTCTTTTATTGTTGTCTCTTTTATCTGAGCAGGTTTGGCGCTTCGTGTACACGGGAAATACCGTGTGCACGGCGGATCTGTAGACGAGCCCGGGTTCTGGTTTACACCCGGGGCGTGACAATCGGTCCCGTGGTTTTCTACTCCGGTTTGGAGTTTTCCACGTAAAAATCTTGCGTGTTCATTTATATTTCCGCATTGGGTTTTTATTGCGCAATGATTTTTTGAGTGTTTATTGTTTACACCTATTCACCCCCCTCTAGGTGTTTTTTCCCCTATTTAGATCCATTATTACATATAACCCAATAGTGTTGTCACATAAAATTGTTACCGAAGTTGCTGAAATTCGGAAGTCGCTCAACACGCTTTTCATCCAAATAAGTTGGGTTGAACAACTACCCGCTGAGATATATTCCGCTTCGGCAGTCGAGAGTGCAATGCAGATCTGTTTTCTACTATGCCATGCAACAAGACAATGGCCAAGATAGAAACATGCACCACTCGTACTTTTCCGATCATCCACTGATCCTGCCCAATCGGCATCTGAATATCCTATAATGTCAAGACTTGTTCCCATAGGATACCAAATTTCGAAGTTTACAGTTCCTTTGACGTACCGGATGATCCGTTTCACCGCTTTTAGGTGATCCTCCTTTGGTGCTGACTGATATCTCGCGCAGATCCCAACACTAAAGGATATGTCCGGGCGACTAGCCGTGAGGTAGAGTAGACTTCCAATCATACTTCGATAAAGTTTTTCGTCTACACTTTCACTAAGAGATTCACTTCCTAATCCCTTATTGCTAGTTTCCATAGGAGTCGGAAAATCTTTAGAATCTTCTAATCCGAATTTCTTTACCAACTCTTTTGCATACTTGGATTGACACAGATGGATGCCTTCATCATTTTGTTTCACTTGCAATCCAAGAAAGTATGTCAGTTCGCCCATCATAGACATCTCAAATTCGCTTTCCATGGTTTCTGCGAATTTAGAAGCATCATTATCCTTTGTTGCTCCAAATACAATGTCATCGACATAGATTTGTGCAACAATGAAGTTATCCTGATAATGCTTCACAAAGAGAGTCCGATCTGCTCCCCCTCGAGTATAGCCCTTTTCCAAAAGGTGCTTTGTCAACCTTTCATACCACGCTCGCGGTGCTTGTTTTAAACCGTAAAGAGCCTTTTTCAAACAAAAAATATGGTTAGGTTGTTCATGGTCTACAAAACCTTTCGGTTGAGCCACATAAACTTCCTCATTTAAAAACCCATTTAAAAACACGCTCTTAACATCCATTTGAAAGAGTTTTATTTTAAGTGACAAGCAATAGCGAATAAGATACGATTGGACTCGAGTCTAGCTACAGGGGCGAAAGTTTCATCAAAGTCTATACCTTCTATTTGAGAGTAGCCTTGAGCAACTAGACGTGCTTTGTTCCTGATGATGGTACCATCCTCATTTTTCTTATTCTTGAAAATCCATTTAGTACCAATCACGTTGTGTTGCATCGGAGGCTTCGTTAATTCCCAGACTTTGTTTCGTTCAAACTGATGGAGCTCTTCCTGCATTGCTTTAATCCAGTAGTCATCCTGAAGAGCTTCATCGACGTTCTTTGGTTCGATTAAGGAAACGTAACAAGCGAATCCACAAACCAACTGTCTCCGAGTCCTGACTCCTTCATGCGGGGTCTCCAATAATGTTCGTTTCTGGATGATCCTTGGAGATTCTTAACGTTTGAGGTAACGGAGTCCTCGGAGAAACATGTGATGAATCCTGCATGTCAGATAAACTAGAAGAGCCATTAGATGCATCATTAATATTGGAAGTATTATCATGAGAAGATACATTTACAAGAGTTTCATCATCAATAGAGACATCAGGGGTAGATTTTTCAGATGCAGAGTGAAAAACTTCATCTACTTTAACATTTATAGATTCTACAATCATTTTAGATTCCAAGTTAAATACCCTATATGCTCTACAGTTTGTAGAATAACCCAAGAAAATCCCTTCGTCACTTCGAGAGTCAAATTTACCAAGATTTTTGTTGGGTCGTATATAATACGGATCTAAATAGGGGAAGAAACACCTAGAGGGGGGTGAATAGGTGTAAACGTATAAACACTCAAAAATCGTTGCGATAAAAAACCCAATGCGGAAATGAAAATAACTCGCAAGATTTTTACGTGGAAAACTCCATCACCGGAGTAAAAAACCACGGGACCGATAACACGGCAGAAATCCACTAGAATTAAAACACGTACAAGGTGATTTACCGTACACACTTACGACTCAACCTTTTCCATACGCTCCTAGAGGATCTTCTCCGCTCGCTCCAGACGCTTCTCGAATCCACGATCTGCGCCCAACGCCGAATCCACGGCGTCCAACGTCGAATCCACGACGTCCGACCGAATCCACGGTCTTCACCCAATAGCACCCTTCGAATCCACGAACGTGCCTCGCTCCGAATCCACGAGAGCGAATGAACCTTGAATCCACAAGGACACGCGAATCCACGCGCCGATTTTGGGGTAATCGTTGTTTTTTGGGTGGTGATGATCCGCCGAATACTCAGATCAAAGATAGATCGGAAATACCATCTAAGTATTCATTAGTTTGATTCAACTCAAGATGTGAGTATGAAAACCTAGAATCAAACTAATCAATATAGATGAAGAAACATAGAGTATTCTCTAATGATTTCCTTTCTTCTCTATATATGGATCTATAGCCGTATAAGATGATATATGAAAATGACGGCTATGTGGATTGCCCCTAGAAAGAAAGACATAGGGTCTATTTATAGGTTAGAAACCCTAGGAAGGAGATAAGAATCAAAAACCTGCCATTTCTGGAATTTTACGGACGGCGATCCGGATCGTGATAACTGAGATCCGGATCGTCATAACGAAACAGCCAATTCCAGAAAAACGAAGGTTCGGGATCCGGATCATGTAACTACGATCCGGATCGTTCATACAGTTCACCAAACATCAACGTTCGGGATCCGGATTGCGAAGCAAGATCCGGATCGTTCAAGGTAGATGGTAAACTCAACGTTCGGGATCCGGATCAAGAGACTACGATCCGGATTGCGACGATGTATGAACGAACCACCTTCGGGATCCGGATCGAACAGCCTGATCCGGATCCTGAACATGTCCCAAGTCCAGTTTTTGATTTTTATGCAATGAAAGATTCTTCCAAGTGTTTTCTACACTACAAGAAGTATTCGGATCACACAAATTCTTTAGTTAAACATACCTGATCCTTTTGAATTCTTCTTTCTTGAGATTGAGTTAAATGATTCAACTTTCTTCACCTTCAATCTTCAGGACTTGAAACTTTCACGAAACTACGCCAACTCAAATTCCGTAACAATCTCCCCCTTTGGCGGTTTCGTGACAAAACACAGATCCACTAAAGAAAATTCAAAAAGATATTTTTGTTGCTATCACCATACAACAAAAATTTACAATGGAGATCCAAAATACAATACATGAGTTAAACTCCTAAAACAGACTCTAGACTTAGACATCTGTACTCTCTGCAAAAAGAAATCATTCTTGACAAAAGAAATCATTAGATACCTCAAGAATTTTGTATTATTCAAAAACCACAAACAGAGATGAAGTTTAAACTCATTTATACTTACCATGACATTTATATTCAGATATGTAAACTGATCATAGTTAAAAAAACACCAACATATCTTCTTTGCACGTAAAAACCAAATGTCATGAACATGTTTGTGACAAACTAATATATATATAGATATGTAATTGATCAGAGTTAAGAACCAACATATCTTCTATGCAATCAAAAACCAAGTGTCACAAACTTGTTAGTGAACATCAACTTGTTAGTTATATTACATGCCCAAATAGTTAGCAAATAGTTAGTCGAGACATGCAACAAATCACAAGATAAAAACCAAAAGTTGAAGTTGAGATCATACTTACCTTGATGTATACAAAATCTTCATCATCAAGATTTTCACAATCATTGTTCATTGTTCAAATCATTGTCCTAAACTCTCTCATTGTTCTAAACTCTCTCCCCCTTTTTGTCACAAATAAAGCCAAAAATTACAGAAGTGGAGAGAATGGTTAACAGTTTAAGTTCGAGAACTAAAAACTCAAATTAAAACTTAAAAACCTGCACAACAGTAGGATTTAAACATGTGCATAATAAACAGAAATTAGAAGGATACGGATCATTCAGACTCGTCTGAACTGATACAGCCGAGGATTTGGAAAATCTTCTTTATTCGCTTGTTCATTGCTGATTGATTTTTATTTACTTTCTTTATTTCTTCCTTTACCTCAATCAGTTCATTTGATATACGTTCTTGCTCGTTGGAGAGCCTTTGCTGTTCTTTATAGATTGAGGTAACAGAAGCATCATCATCAGAAGTTGATTGTGGTGCTTCTTGTGCCGGAGGTGCTGGTTGAGTTGGAGGAGCTGCTGCCGGTGCAGAGGTTGTTGCTTGTTGTCGTTGTTCTCGTTGCCGGTGAAGAGGTATGAAAGGTTCATCTGGCTTCGTCGAAAGAGACTTTACAATTGTCGTGTCATTGATCGTTCCTAGACTGTGCAGATAGGAACTCGCATTTGTGTCAGCTTTAAATTTGCGAAGAATGCGCATGATGATCATTGGAAAAGGTAGTCTCTCTGACGGATGAGCTTGCTCCACATATCGTGCCATCCTTGACCAGATGATGTAGGGAATGTTTAAGTTAGCTCCCATTGCTGCTGCGGGGTTTCCAAGTAGATAAAGGAATATCATTCTTTCCCACCGAAGAACCTTTGTGTTCATGTTTGGAATAATATTGTAACAAACAATAAGATTTAAGATGCGGTACTCAGGTCGTAGTTCTTTCGAGAAAACGGAGTTTCCTGTCGACCGAGTATCTGGAACACAGATTCCATCAACTACCACTCTCCAGGAGAAGGTGTTGAAGTTTTGATTCTTCAGGTAATGAGTGCCATCGGCTCGGGCGTCCATCCCTAGTACTTCACCAATTAGCTGAGGCGTTACTTTGATTCTGACATTCTTGACTAATGTTTGAAAATCCCGACGCCCGCTTTCCTGATCAACTAGATAGCAGGCATTCTGATAGAACATCCTCACTGAGTGAAGACAATACCCAGTGGTCTCCGGGAAATCGCAAATGGGAGCAAGACCTCTCTGGTCAAACAAAGTCCCGAACGTCTGAGAACGTTGCGTTAAGGCTTTTACATCAACATGCCTTTCTCCAATGCATTCTCTGTTTTCAAAATCCTTTATTCTAGCCGAGCTGACAAAGTCTTGTGCAGGTGCTTGGTCAGCAGCTGGTTGCTCAATGGTGATTCCTCGAGCACTTCCTCTCTTGCGAGCAACACTTTTTCTTCTTGTCTTCCCAGAAGTTTCTTCCATTGGAGCTTTCCCTTTTTCAGCAGCAGTAGGCGGAGCCTTCGATGTTTCTGCAGGTGCTTTTCCCTTTGAAGCAGTCGGAACAGTCGTTGCTTCAACTTGCAGTTCATCCCAATCAATTGATTCCGTTTCAGATTCTGTATCGGAATCATCTTTAGCCTTCTTCGCTTTCTTAGCCTTCTTAGCCCTCTTGGGCTTGACGGTGTCTCTCGTATGAACCATAGCCGCAAGTAGAAAAACAATCCAAGTGATCACCATTGCTAATGGTTTCTTGAGAAAAGGAATCCTGAGTAGACCAACTCAAGAACACAAAAATTCTTAGTTTTCAAAAATTGAAAAAATTGTACCCAAACAATCATAATCATGTAGAGAGACTAAGAATCAAATTAGTTTTGCAAAAGGACTTTTAAAAATAGATCAATTGCATGAATTTCGAAAATCCTTATTATATGCCCTAAAACCGAAATTTTAGAAATCGAAGCCTAAAAATCCGTTAATCAGGAGAAAACCTAGCATATAATCAAAACTAAACAACCCAGAGTTCTTATTTCAAAAGAAATTGATCAAAAACCATCCACAAACAAAATCGATCCAAGAATTTCGTACGTTTGAGGAGGAAAAGAGAAAAACGGTGAAAAACCGAGATTTTGATCAATAAAACTTACTTGGAACTGAAGAACTTGAGTTAGAAAGCTTCCAAGGAGGATGAAATCTAGAGAGAAGCGCTCTGGAAACTTTTGAACAAAAGATTGGAGTAAAAGAAATCAAAACCCTTTTGTTCTTTATAAAAACCTAGCCGCGATCCGGATCCTCCCGAGCTTGCGATCCGGATCGGCTACCCGCAGTGAAAAAACTGCGTTCGGGATCCGGATCGGCAGGTCCAATCCGGATCGTCAGCCCGCAGGAGAAAACCTGCGTTCGGGATCCGGATCACCTTGCCCGATCCGGATCGGCCCCAACTTTTTCTTTAGAAAAATTTCAGAGAAATTCAAGAAAAACCAGAAAAAGATTGTAAGCACAAAGGTGTATCAACTTTAAACAAAAAGCATCGTTTCACACAACAAGAATTAGATTATGCCAAATCTATCAGTAATATCCAAAAATGAAACGAAAATTTACAAGAATTAAATCCCTTAAAGTTGAACACTTTCAATTACATCTAACTTGATCTTATGAGTAATGCCTTTATCAAATAATCAATTCGGTAAAGAAAATGAAATACAAAGATCAATAGATGTTTGAAATCCCAAATATGGTAGATAATATTTCTAGACAATCTGTTGAAGAGAGTGGCTCTTTGAGCATCTTTCTTTAAAATCCCACCTTATACCAACCTTGAAATTTGACAGAGTCAAGTATTTCAACATGCATTTTACTTAATCAAAAATTTGAACAACCATGCTTGGTATACATGTGGTAGCTGCACACAATACTCGGACGACCGAGGTGGTAGCTCTTTCCTCCATGTGGTGGTAGTTTTCACACTCCTCATTGGGATGTAACTCTTTCCACATCTTTTGAGCATTTTACATTATCTTTGACTCCCCCTCAATTGGCTATCAATTATTTAAGATATAAAGTATTCAACCAAAAATTGATCTCGATTTCATACTCGACTAAACAGTCAAATAAGATAATGACTATACCAAGAGATCATTGAGAGAGAAATTGACTTTGATCACTTTAGAAGATGATTTAATTAACATAAACGATCATTGCAACAATGAAATATTATGATGGCAAAAGCATAATGAATTTCTAAATGTGTGAACAGATGCAATTAAAGTCAATTAAGATCTATGCTCAATTACTATCCTATGTATAAACATAGATATTGAATAGAACAAAACAAATACAAAACCTATTTTAAGCAAAGGTTTCAAAAAGAAGTTTATTTCAAAGAAAGCATACCAATTGCTTTTCGCAAATGAATAAAACGTTTTTGATCCAAAGGTTTTGTTAAAAAGTCAGCTAATTGATCTTCAGTTGAAACATATGAAAGTTGAAGAGTATTTGATTCAACTAGCTCTCTAAGAAATGATATCTAAGTTCAATATGTTTTGTTCTAGAGTGCAACACAGGATTTTTAGAAATGTTAATTGCACTTGTGTTGTCACAAAGAATTGTTACCGAAGATGCTGAAATGCGGAAGTCACTCAATACGCTTTTCATCCAAATGAGTTGAGTTGAGCAACTTCCAGCTGAAATGTATTCCGCTTCGGCAGTCGAGAGTGCTATGCAATTCTGCTTTTTACTGTGCCATGCAACAAGGCAATGGCCAAGATAGAAGCATGCACCACTCGTGCTTTTCCGATCATCCACTGATCCTGCCCAATCGGCATCTGAGTATCCAACAATGTCCAGACTTGTTCCCATAGGATACCAAATTCCGAAATTAATTGATCCTTTGATGTACCGGATGATCCGTTTCACCGCTTTCAGGTGAACCTCCTTTGGTGCTGATTGATATCTCGCGCAAATCCCAACACTAAAGGATATATCCGGGCGACTAGCCGTGAGGTAAAGTAGACTTCCAATCATACTTCTATACAGTTTCTCGTCTACATTCTCACTATGTGATTCACTTCCAAGTCCCTTGTGGCTAGTTCCCATTGGAGTTGGAAAATCTTTACAATTTTCTAGATCAAACTTTTTGACCAACTCCAGTGCATACTTGGATTGACTCAAGTGAATACCTTCATCATTTTGTTTAATTTGCAATCCAAGAAAATAAGACAGTTCGCCCATCATGGACATCTCAAATTCGCTTTCCATGGTCTCCGCGAATTTAGAAGCATCATTATCTTTTGTTGCACCAAATACAATGTCATCGACATAGATTTGTGCTACAATGAAATTATTTTGATAATGCTTCACAAAGAGAGTCCTGTCAGCTCCCCCTCGAGTATAGCCCTTCTCCAAAAGGTGCTTTGTTAACCTTTCGTACCATGCTCGCGGTGCTTGTTTCAGACCGTAAGAGCCTTTTTCAAACGAAAAACATGGTTAGGTTGTTTATGATCTACAAAACCTTTCGGTTGAGCTACATAAACTTCCTCATTTAAAAACCCATTTAGAAATGCGCTCTTGACGTCCATTTGAAATAATTTGATTTTAAAATGACAAGCAATAGCAACAATATACGAATGGACTCGAGTCTAGCTACAGGGGCGAAAGTTTCGTCAAAGTCTATACCTTCTACTTGAGAGTAGCCTTGAGCAACTAGTCGTGCCTTGTTCCTGATGATAGTACCATCTTCATCTTTCTTGTTCTTGAAGATCCATTTGGTACCTATCACATTATGTTGCTTTGGAGGCTTCGTTAATTCCCAGACTTTGTTTCGCTCAAATTGATGGAGCTCTTCCTGCATTGCTTTAATCCAGTAGTCATCCTGAAGAGCTTCATCTATTGTCTTTGGTTCGATTAAAGATACGTAGCAAGCAAATCCGCAAACCAACTGCCTTCGAGTTCTAACTCCTTCTTGTGGATCTCCAATGATGTTCAATTCCGGATGATCCTTGGAGATTCGTAGCGTTTGTTGAAACGGAGTACTCGGAGGTACACGAGATGATTCCTGCACATCAGATAAACTAGAAGAACCATTAGATGCATCATTAATATTGGAAGTATTATTATGAGAAGATGCACTAGCAGGAGAATCATCATCTAGAGAGATATCGAGGGTAGATTTTTCAGATTCAAAATGAGAAGCTTCATCTACTTTAACATTTAGAGATTCTACGATCGTCTTAGATTCAATGTTAAATACTCGATATGCTCTGCTATTCGTAGAATAACCCAAAAAGATCCCTTCATCACTTCGAGAGTCGAACTTTCCAAGATTTTCACGGTCACGTAAGATGTAACATCGACTCCCGAAGATACGAAAGTACTTGATATCCGGTTTTCTACTAAACCACAGCTCATATGGTGTATTCAAGGTTCCTGGGCGCAAATACACTCTGTTAATGACATAGACAGCGGTGTTCACAGCTTCAGCCCAAAAATGTAGCGGTAATTTCCGGCTATGAAGCATCACACGCGCCATCTCTTGAACAACCCTGTTTTTGCGCTCAACAACACCATTCTGCTGAGGTGTATAGGGTGCCGAGAATTCATGTTTAATGCCATTTGAAGTACAAAAGTCAATGAATTTTGAATTTATGAATTCTCCACCCCTATCACTTCTAACACGAATGATCTTTTCATTCTTTTCAATCATAATACGATGGCAAATCTCATGAAAAGAGTCAAACGTATCAGCTTTCTCTCTCAAAATGCTACCCAAGAAAACCGAGAGAAATCATCAACCAATAAAAAGATGTACCATTTACCTCCCAAAGATGGTTGACGGGTCGGCCCCATTAAGTCCATGTGCAAAAGTTCCAAGGGCCGTTTTGTACCAACGTGGTTCAAGTTCTTGTGTGCAGTCCTAGACTGTTTTCCCTTTTGGCAACCACCGCACACAACGTTTTGTTTAAATAAAAGCTTTGGAATCCCCTTGACCACGTCCTTGTTTGAAATTCTAGTAAGTTCCTTAAAATTTAAGTGACCTAGCCTTTCATGCCAAAGAGTTTCATTATTCAAAGCGGCTAAGTTACAATTTTCAGAAAATTTATTAGGAACAACATAACAATTGTTTTCAGATCTAACCCCTTTTAGAAAGAAAGCATGGTCCTTATCAGTTACAACGCATTCAACCGATGAAAAGTTAACTGAAAAACCATTGTCGCAAAGTTGACTTATGCTTATGAGGTTAGTCTTAAGGCCATCAACAAATAAGACGTTTTTCAAAATCGGGCCATCTGGAATAGCTACCGTCCCTTTTCCAACAATTTTGGAAGATCGACCGTCTCCGAAAACAACGTGTCCTCCGGAGATTTTCTCAAGATTTTGAAAACTATTTTTGTCACCGGTCATGTGACGGGAACACCCGCTATCCAGATACCAAGACGAACTATCATATGCATGCAAGGAAACATTGGAAACAAGACAAGGGAAAATTTCACCTTTGTGCACCCAAACCTTTTTGGAATGCGTCTGTAATGGTCGTGAAGTTTTGTGCCTAGGTGAAAGCGTCTTGTTAAAACAATTGTTGCTCCTTGATGAAGTCGTCTTGCGCGGTGAACTACCAAGTCTCTTTTCATTTGAAAAGTTTTGCTTTGATTTCCGGAAAGGAGCCTTTTTGGTAGTTGATGCAAGAGGTGCTTGAGATGAGCGTTCGACTCCCGTCTTGCAATATCTTCTTATGTGCCCTGAAACACCACAACGAAAACATACCTTAGATCTTGACGATCCCAAAGAGGATGAAGTAGGTTTGTTGTCGTTGTTTGTCTTGAATTCCGGTGTCGGAGGAGGAGATACCGACTGAGGCACAAAAACTGTCTCACTCGAACTTGGACTGTTTCCAGTTTGAGTGTATCCGAGGCCGAACCTATTTGATTGACCAAGACCAAGAAGTCTATCCAACTTACTCCTTCCTGAAGAGAATCGCTGTAAGTCATTCTTGAGTTGGAAAATGGTCTTTGTCATTTCCAGGTTACCCTGTCGAGCCTCGTTGTAGAGCTTTGAAAAGTGATTCGCGTTATCCACCAGATTTGTATGTTCCTTTTCAAGTTGCTCATTGGACTCTTGAAGGGAAGCATTTTCTTTTATCAGGTTTTCCCTTTCCACTTCAAGAGCGTTTGAGAGAGAAGTCGCTCTTTTTGCTTCTTCTTCGAGATCATGCAATCTCCCTCTCAAACTCTTGTTTTGCTTAGCCACTTTCTTTGAGTACCTCAAAAGTCTGTGGTAGGCTAGAGCAAACTCTTCACCTTCCGAATCATCGATTCATTGTCCATTGCATTCTTTTCAACAGTGGAGTTGGACAATGATTCAGACGTACTTGCCATAAAGCACATGAATGGTGAAGATGTGGACGCGTGGAATGCCGTGGAGCTCTTTTCTTCATCACTTGAAGACGACTCATTTGACGTTGAGTTGTCATCCCAAGTGACGACTTGCATCGCCTTCTTCTTTGCCGGATACTTGTTAGGACACTCCGTTGCAATGTGGCCGTAGCCTCGACATTTGAAGCATTGCAGTTGTCCTTCTGAACTTTTCTTATCCTTTGAGAAGTTCTCCTGCTTTCTTGACTTGTGACTTGGAGTACCCTTGCCTTTGTTCCACTTTCTGAAGGATGGAGATTTGCTTGAATTACCCCTTCGAAAGTTGCGGCGAAAATTCCTTGTCAAGAGAGCGAGCTGCTTCTCAAATTCCTCCATAGAAAGGTTCTCGTCATCGTCCGAGGAGGATGTATCCGCGTCTTCTTCCTTAGTTGTTTTCAACGCATAACCTGAAGACTTAGAAGTGGATGCTTTTCCAGAAGAATTGTTAGTATTAAAAGTCATTTCATAAGTTTGTAATGAACCAACTAATTCTTCTACACGTATTTCGTCCGGGTGTTTAATAGTTTCAATGGCAGTAACCTTTGGGCGAAATCGTTCAGGAAGAGTTCTTAAGATTTTTCTTACAATCTTAAATTCTGGAATCTTCTCTCCCAGATTAGCACATGAGTTTACGATGTCTTGCAATCGTGTATAGTAGTCCGTGAAAGATTCATTTTCTGCCATCAAAATAGAGTCAAACTTGCTCGTAAGCATCTGCAGTTTCTGAATCTTCACGAGGTTAGTTCCCTCATGTGTAACCTGGAGAACATCCCAGATTTCTTTCGCAGTCTCACATGCCGAGACGCGAGAGAATTCAGTTTGAGATAAGGCATTAAAAATAGCATTAATTCCCTTGCCATTGTAAGAAGATAACTCAAACTCTTCCTGTCACGCCCCGAGTCCAAAAACTAGTGTATAAATTTTTTTTTTTTTTTTTTTTTTTAAATCAGAGTTGCAAAAACAACCAGGGCAATGACAGACCGCCACATATATAGAAGAGTCCCAATCCCCAATGGAATTGAGCCTTTTCTATATATGCACGGCTAGCTTGGCAACAATCATCAGAGTACTAACTACGTACAACTACATGCAAAAGTTACAATTAACTTTACAATTATTTACATCTGAATTACAACTCTTTCCTTTAACATCAAATAATACATGAACTTTCGGCTGTCCAGGGTCAGCATCTAACACGGAATCTCACCAACACGTCCCGACATCCCAGCACCCGCTCGGCCTGAAAAACAGTCACCCGAGGGTGTGAGACACACCGGAGTGTATCCCAGTGGGCACGACGAGCCGAGAAATAGCAGATCGTACCTACTGGTATACAATACTAGAGGATAGTAATAATCAGGGGTTAGGGTAAAGCAGATATATAACTGGTGCTGTAAAGAAAGCAAAACTTATAATCTGGGCACGAGCATGGTAGATAATTTTACCAGAATTTAAAACAGGACAAACATGTATTAGGATAATCAACGCATCAAGGAGTTAGGACAATCAGCAAGATAACAATGAAACTATAATCAAGGCATCAAGGAGTTAGGACAATCAGCAATATAACAATGAGATTATAATCAAGGCATCAAGGAATTAGGACAATCAGCAATATAGGTAGATAACTAGAAGCCAGATCAAAGAATCAAAAAAATCATGTTAAAGCAACTTAACAACACATGCATCAAATAGATGAAACACAAAGACCCAATCACAAGCTACCATATTGGCCTTCTCAAGACCTCAGGCAAGGCTGCCCACTTGGCACCACCTGGTTGACATTCCCCAAACTAGGGTCACGGGTTGCCTCAGCTAACCACTTTACCGGTAAAGTACACCGCTACGGGGGATCAGTCCGCTAGTGTACGTGAAGAACAACGGTGCGGGCGAATCATGTGCAAATGCTCAAACTGGCGGTCCACTGACCGGGTAATCGGCAACAAGCCGGGAAATCCCCACTGGGATGCAATAATCAAATCAACTGAATCTCAACTCATATGCAAGACCAAGGCAAATCTCAACTCAGCATAAGCTCAACCGAAAAACTCAACTCAATCATGCAGACCAACCAAATAATACAAAACTTAAACACATATTTTTAAGAAAACTGTTTTGAAAAGTCCACACCCCGAAGAGCATTGCCCTCGTCCTATCAAACAAGAACAGACTCAGGCGACACTACGAAGCTTGGGTTTCCAAACCTCGCAGAGCAATTGCCTTTGTCCTATCAAACAAGAACAGACTCCGGCGACCCTACGAAGCTCGGTAAAAAACATCAGTTAAACAAATCTATGTGCTCAGCAGTGTATCATTTGATCGACAGGACAAACAGGCTTACTCATCAACCATGGAAATGTTCCAAGATAAGATATAAATACCAGAGGCACTAAGAATAATCATGTAAGGCAGAATAGAACTGATAACAGGCGTAGCTCAACATTCAGATGACCAAACAGGCATGGCAATATGTAGAGCAATAATATAACCACTGGAAACAACTAATCAGCAGATATGGTAAAGATCACTAAAGAAGATCATAATCAGGCATAAAGCAGGTATGACGTAGCAAATAACTGAATCAAAGGAAGGCAGGCTCAAGCATTGGTAGATCAATATAATAATCAAGCATAGGAGTGCAACTACGAAATGGCCAATCAGTCAAAGCAACTAACAGTAATATATATTGCAACCAAAGGCAGACAGGCTCAAGATAAACTAGGTTACCAAAAACAAGAGTCCAACTAATACCGTACACCGAGGGCCGAAAAGATCTCGGACCGAAGTTAAACCCACCTGATAAATCGCAGGCGACTATTTGTATCGACAGATCACTTGAAAACCAGATGTAGATCGAACAGACCTGAATTAAACATATTGTTCAGGAATTAACTTAACTTTTAATCTAACAGTTTCAAATCAACTTAAAACCTCTTTTTAGCACTGTTTTCGCTCGTTCTTTTTACTGGAAATTCATTTTAACGAACCGTCACTTCCAGCAGGTGACATTTATTTTGCTGAACACCGTGCTCACCAATTTGCGGCAGCACGGAACCCGAGGAAAACTTCGGGTCATAAAACTCTCCTCTAACATAGCCCTTTTTGCATTTTTGTTTCTCCGAGACTTCCAACTCTGTTTTTAACGCGAGCATCGCGTTCAGTGACCCCAAAATACCCAGGAGTACACTTTTACAATTTTCCAAACAGACCCTAACACTGTTTTTAATCAATTATTGCATTAAGGCTTGGTTATGACTCATCTTTGAATCCACATATTTCCAGACAAACTTTCTATATCAAACCATCTCTGGATAATGCCAGGATCACAGGGCTTGCCCTAGATGCAGCCCAGGTTTGCTGGTTCAACCCGAACCAAGCCCTTGCTCTCACATAAGTTCACAATGCACCAACCACTTGTCCACACAGATCAAGATTGATCTGAAGTGAGCATCAAGCTCAGGGGACCTTCCTGAGTAAGTTTGATATACAACTTGAAGCTTAATTCTGCCTCAAGTTCTTTGAGACATTTCCTCAAACACTTGCATGCACCATATATACAAAGCGTCACAACAACTTCCCCGAGTTGGTTCTCAGCCAATTCTGCACCTTAAGCCCTCAAACTTGGAAGGAAAGTTCCACATAACTTCCTCTACAAACTCCTGCAAGCCTGGGGCATCTTTGCACCCATGGTGGCTGCGGCCAAGGTGGAAAAGATGACTCCATTGCTTTTGAAATTCGTGACCAGCAACCTAAGGCATCTGGGATCAAATGACTTGGCCAACTAGGTGCTAAATCACTCAAGAAAACTTTCTGTGCCAGTGGCCGGCAACAAAACACGGCGGCGACGGCGGTGGAGCAAAGCTCCATTTCGAGCTTTCTTCAACAATGGCAACTTTGCTATTGTCCGCTTTAAGGTGCAAAGAACAGCACCACAAGCTTTCTAGCAAGCTTTTGAGAAGCTCTGGCCATGTCCCTGTCGTCGGAGATCGACGGACGGCCCGGCCGCCATTAACGGCCTCAAACTCGGGTAACCCATGGCACCACACCATTTCGGGCTGCATGGTTGCCATGCAAAAGCATGGGTGGATACCCCTCGACTCAAATAAAGCTTCCCTGTACATGTGGCCGGCGCGGTGGGAAGCCTCGCCGGCGCCGGAGCAACAAGCTCGGAGAAGAGGTCATTCTTCCCCAAACTAGGGCACTTCCGCCCACACCTCCACACAGCATCAAAACACTCCAAATTTGGAGGGAAGCAAGAAACAGGCAATAGGAAGAAGACCATCACTTTACTTTTCATTAACAATCGCCGTTAAGCAAGAAGCTCGGGGCGGAGCTCCGGCGGTGCCTGAACTTGGCGCCGGCCAACCGGAGCTTTTCCCCATTTCATGGGTGGTCTGGAAATAATCCTTAGGCTATAGGGAAGATACTTCCAAAGGTCTGGGTCTGAAAAAACCATTGGATCAATATGGACTCACCTCGCCGGAGTTGGAGAAGATGAGGAAGAAGCGGTTCTCTCCACGGCCACGCGCAGCCTCCAGCAAGCTCGGGTTTGCCTCACCTGGAAGCAGAAGAACTCCCAGAAGTCCAGGAACCCTAGTTGGAGCAACTTCTCTCCAATCCTCACCCTTCTCTCTCACTCGGATTTTTTTTTTCAATGGGGTGATCTCCCTCGGCACCCCAGCATCCGAGGCTTATGAGGAATAACTCTTGGGAGTTAGGAAATCCCAAGAGCCACCTCGTGTAACCTCCACGGGCAGACCAAGAGACACCTTTGCATAAATGCTAGATTTTGCAATTTTGCAAAATAACCCTTGTACAAGAAACCCTAAGCCTTAAGGACCCAGCTGTAGCTCACAATTGCATTCAGAACCTTAGTGAATTAAGCTTGTTAATTTTGATACATAAAATATTAAGGTTTCTTCAAAAATACCCACTTTTTCGGCACCTTTCACGCATTTCGAGACAATCCGGTCACCGTTTTGCGAAGCGGACTTCGCCACGACGTCCGGCTCGTCGAGACCTGTCAGGTAGCGTGTTTGTTTGGTTCGTTCGACGCCCGGATTAAAAGTCGTTCCATAAAGTTCGACTCAATATAGCGCGTGGCACGTACTTCGATGCACCCGGGTCGCCAAACGCGAAATCCGTCAGTGCCATTGCGCTCAGAACGTCGAAAATAGCTAGGATCCATTACTCATACCTCTAGGTTAAAACTCTAGATAGTGGTTCGGCCATTAGTGAAAGCGAGGGATTAAAAACCGAGGGTTACTATTCACTTTAAGTCGCGGGGCCCGCTTTTTGATTTCTGATTTCTGGAAGATCCGACCGTCGGATCGAAAACATATGAATATGAAACTTCTATGTTTCGACGAGACGATCGCAATGGTGATCTCGGATTTTCCAGATCAGACCCCGATCAAAAGTCGACATTTTAGGGCCACTGTTGCACTACTATCTACTAATTTTTGCTATTTAAATAATTTGGAAAATTATTTAAACCTGAATTCTGGATTTTAAAATCATGGTTACTACATCACTCACCACTTTAAGAAGTTTCGTCCCCGAAACTTAAACTTAACTAATCCACTATACGCCTCTAACAGGTTCACAGTAGTGACAATCAGTCACAAAATATTGACAACTCTCAATTACTCATTTAGACCCAATCTGAATATTCCCCGTTTACAGGGCAGAGTATTTCTCAGTTCTTTCGGAAGTACGTTGTCGGCCGCCAACGTGCTTACCAAAAGAAAGGCGAAATACCATAGATCTGTCGCCAACCACTAGTGGGGACACAACTCACATATGAAGGTACATCACATACCTTCCTACACAGTCTCTATGTCGATAATATAACCTTTACCAAATGTCACTACCATTACGGGGTCAATCTTTGAACCACAAGTACGGATCTGAGCCCTCTGGCTCCACTGAAACATCAATCCCACGGTCGAAACTATGACCGCAAACTCTTCAGTAACAACGATTCTCAAAACCCGAATACGAAACACATCTAAGTTCCAAACCACTATTCTGAAACCCAGCGCTCTCTCGTGACCACAAGTCATCCTAGAGTTCGTTCCTAGCCAAACCTAGACATCGTATTCCTATTGCTGATACCATCTAATCTGTCACGCCCCGAGTCCAAAAACTAGTGTATAAATTTTTTTTTTTTTTTTTTTTTTAAATCAGAGTTGCAAAAAACAACCAGGGCAATGACAGACCGCCACATATATAGAAGAGTCCCAATCCCCAATGGAATTGAGCCTTTTCTATATATGCACGGCTAGCTTGGCAACAATCATCAGAGTACTAACTACGTACAACTACATGCAAAAGTTACAATTAACTTTACAATTATTTACATCTGAATTACAACTCTTTCCTTTAACATCAAATAATACATGAACTTTCGGCTGTCCAGGGTCAACATCTAACACGGAATCTCACCAACACGTCCCGACATCCCAGCACCCGCTCGGCCTGAAAAACAGTCACCCGAGGGTGTGAGACACACCGGAGTGTATCCCAGTGGGCACGACGAGCCGAGAAATAGCAGATCGTACCTACTGGTATACAATACTAGAGGATAGTAATAATCAGGGGTTAGGGTAAGCAGATATATCACTGGTGCTGTAAAGAAAGCAAAACTTATAATCTGGGCACGAGCGTAGATAATTTTACCAGAATTTAAAACAGGACAAACATGTATTAGGATAATCAACATCAAGGAGTTAGACAATCAGCAAGATAACAATGAAATATAATCAAGGCATCAAGGAGTTAGGACAATCAGCAATATAACAATGAGATTATATCAAGGCATCAAGGAATTAGGACAATCAGCAATATAGGTAGATAACTAGAAGCCAGATCAAAGAATCAAAAAATTGTTAAGCAACTTAACACACATGCATCAAATAGATGAAAACACAAAGACCCAATCACAAGCTACCATATTGGCCTTCACAAGACCTCAGGCAAGGCTGCCCACTTGGCACCACCTGGTTGACATTCCCCAAACTAGGGTCACGGGTTGCCTCAGCTAACCACTTTACCGTAAAGTACACCGACGGGGGATCAGTCCGCTAGTGTACGTGAAGAACAACGGTGCGGGCGAATCATGTGCAAATGCTCAAACTGGCGGTCCACTGACGGGTAATCGGCAACAAGCCGGGAAATCCCCACTGGGATGCAATAATCAAATCAACTGAATCTCAACTCATATGCAAGACCAAGGCAAATCTCAACTCAGCATAAGCTCAACCGAAAAACTCAACTCAATCATGCAGACCAACCAAATAATACAAAACTTAAACAATATTTTTAAGAAAACTGTTTGAAAAGTCCACACCCCGAAGAGCATTGCCCTCGTCCTATCAAACAAGAACAGACTCAGGCGACACTACGAAGCTTGGGTTTCCAAACCTCGCAGAGCAATTGCCTTTGTCCTATCAAACAAGAACAGACTCCGGCGACCCTACGAAGCTCGGTAAAAAATCAGTTAAACAAATCTATGTGCTCAGCAGTGTATCATTGATCGACAGGACAAACAGGCTTACTCATCAACCATGGAAATGTTCCAAGATAAGATATAAATACCAGAGGCACTAAGAATAATCATGTAAGGCAGATAGAATAGATAACAGGCGTAGCTCAACATTCAGATGACCAAACAGGCATGGCAATATGTAGAGCAATAATATAACCACTGGAAACAACTAATCAGCAGATATGGTAAAGATCACTAAAGAAGATCATAATCAGGCATAAAGCAGGTATGACGTAGCAAATAACTGAATCAAAGGAAGGCAGGCTCAAGCATTGGTAGATCAATATAATAATCAAGCATAGGAGTGCAACTACGAAATGGCCAATCAGTCAAAGCAACTAACAGTAATATATATTGCAACCAAAGGCAGACAGGCTCAAGATAAACTAGGTTACCAAAAACAAGAGTCCACCTAATACCGTACACCGAGGGCCGAAAAAGATCTCGGACCGAAGTTAAACCCACCTGATAAATCGCAGGCGACTATTTGTATCAACAGATCACTTGAAAACAGATGTAGATCGAACAGACCTGAATTAAACATATTGTTCAGGAATTAACTTAACTTTAATCTAACAGTTTCAAATCAACTTAAAACCTCTTTTAGCACTGTTTTCGCTCGTTTTTTTACTGGAAATTCATTTTAACGAACCGTCACTTCCAGCAGGTGACATTTATTTGCTGAACACCGTGCTCACCAATTTGCGGCAGCACGGAACCCGAGGAAAACTTCGGGTCATAAAACTCTCCTCTAACATAGCCCTTTTTGCATTTTTGTTTCTCCGAGACTTCCAACTCTGTTTTTAACGCGAGCATCGCGTTCAGTGACACCCAAAATACCCAGGAGTACACTTTTACAATTTTCCAAACAGACCCTAACACTGTTTTTAATCAATTATTGCATTAAGGCTTGGTTATGACTCATCTTTGAATCCACATATTTCCAGAAAAACTTTCTATATCAAACCATCTCTGGATAATGCCAGGATCACAGGGCTTGCCCTAGATGCAGCCCAGGTTTGCTGTTCAACCCGAACCAAGCCCTTGCTCTCACATAAGTTCACAATGCACCAACCACTGTCCACACAGATCAAGATTGATCTGAAGTGAGCATCAAGCTCAGGGGACCTTCCTGAGTAAGTTTGATATACAACTTGAAGCTTAATTCTGCCTCGAAGTTCTTTGAGACATTTCCTCAAACACTTGGCATGCACCATATATACAAGCTTCACAACAACTTCCACGAGTTGGTTCTCAGCCAATTCTGCACCTTAAGCCCTCAACTTGGAAGGAAAGTTTCCACATAACTTCTCTACAAATCCTGCAAGCCTGGGGATCTTTGCACCCATGGTTGGCTGCGGGCAAGTGGAAAGATGACTCCATTGCTTTGAAATTCGTGACCAGCAACCTAAGGCATCTGGGATCAAATGACTTGGCCAACTAGGTGCTAAATCACTCAAGAAAACTTTCTGTTGC
>JAQNDB010003993.1:0-26189 GCA_029204045.2 Tillandsia leiboldiana | reverse complement strand
AGGGGGTCACCCATCCTAGAACTACTCTAGCTCTAGCACGCTTAACTCTCATGTTACTCTTGGTCTTGCTACCATCCAAAATGCTATAGCCGGGTCTAGAGATTTAGTCCCATTATATCATTTATTAGAGGACCTTATCCAAATTCTAATTGGGGGTGTCACAAACATGTTCTCCATGTTCTTGAGCATCTATGTTCTCCCCCTTTGTGGTACGATCATCAATTTTCCGTTCTCCCCCATTTTTCCATTTTCGTTTCGTTTGTCCTCTCTTGATGATCTCATCTCCGTCATTTCTCTTCTCCCCTTTTTGTCACAAATTGTCAAACAGTGAACATACTAGACAAAAGGAAATCACTAACAACATTAGTTCAAGAGGAAAGAGAGATAAAAGCTCAGTTCTGGTATATAACAAAAATGCAGATTGCGTACCGTACCAGAAAGCAAAAATCAAATAATTTCTTGAAACAAATCCAGATTTAGAATCTTTTCAAATACCGATTTGTATTCCATCAAGAAATCAATTTAAGTGCTTTAAACAGTGAATTCACCAGATGTCATTCAATCCAATTAATTTCACAAAATTAAAAAGATTTACTCCAAAATCATGAAAAATAAAGGTAAAACATTATAAACCGTTTTTCATGTTATATTCATCAAACACAAGTCATCAAAAATAATCTTGAGATCCAAAGTCTATCAAGATGTAACGGATTTACAAAAATGACTTACAGAGATTTACAAAATGACATTCAAATTTGATTTCTTACCCTTTCAAATTGAGATAAGCACTAAAATACCTAAGGGTGGCTCTTTGCGCATCTTTCAACTATCCCACCCTTATACCAACCAGGAGATTATTCAAAAATAAGAGCATTGCATATAAATCTCCAAATGCTTCAACTAAAGATTTTCTCATAAAATACTATCAAGCATCCATAGCATGTGGTAGCTTCACACACAAAACGGACGACCGGCCCCGGTGGCCGCTCTTTCCAGCATGAGGTGGTAGTGTTTTCACACTCTTTCAGGAGTAACTCTTTCCACTATCTTTTACAAATCATTTCAATACCCTTGTAAGAATGTAATCTCTTCCGTGAAAGAATTAAATCCCAAATTTTAGTCTATCGGCTGTCTCACGTTTCTCACAATGAATTCACACAACCGAGATAGATTAAGCATCTAAAGATCACACATGATTTCTAAAATTTTGATGCTTCTAATATCAAAAACTCCTATAATGAAGTATCTTTCAAGATTATGATTATGGAGTAAAGTTGGATAATCCATATAAAGTTAATTGGAGTGAATAACCGTGAAGCCCCTTTTTATTTCAATGCACTTGTTCATTAAAAACCTTTTGTTCAAGATCAAAACATAAACCAAGAGCATTGAAAACACATGTAATGCAAAGATTAAGAAAAATATGAAGGGAAACCCAATCAAAGCATTACATACAGTCAAAGCTAATTAGAAATTAAGACAAGGAAAGATATCACCCTTTCCGAATCCCAAAATCGCTGGATTTTGGGTTGTCTTGATTCATTGTGGCCGGGGGTTGTCCGCTTTGACTGTTGATCCACCTTAGGTCTTTGCCTCGCAATGATCCACTGTATGATTGATGTTGTGGCTCGGACTTTGGTGGGTTGAGTGAAACTCACTTTGACTTGATGTATCTTTTGAGTCCGTTGAGTCCGCCCCGTAGATGAAGTTGCCGAAGGATTTTTCTTTCTCTTTTTCGGACCATTCTTCACCAAATGTCCCTTCAAGTCCAAAAGGTGAACGTTCTTCCTCTCAATTTGAATGTGGAACTTGAAGCATGCACAGTTTGATCCTTCTTAATCCCAAACCAACCTTGCTTGTTTGACCTAATCAGGACATACAATCAAATTTCTTGGAAACGTGTGAAAGCCTTTGTATGTCGGATTTGAGTTCATGAACTTGCTTGGTCAATGCTTGGTTGGTGACATGAATCTCCTCAAACTGCTTTTCAAGAAAATCAATCTTGTTAATATGGAATTAACGATCGTTTCCGATTGATTTAACTTTTCTTGGAGGATTTTATTATTATCCCATATAAAAGCTCTCGATCCTCCTCGAGATCATGAAGTTTATCTTTAAAGCTTGATTCTCGTCTTGAACTTCAAGTCGTTGCTTCCTCAACTTCTTGATATGCTTGGCCATCTTCTTTGATTCCGCAAGAAGTTGTTGGTATGCCTCACCGAGTTCTTCTTCGTCCGACTCCCCCTCACTTGATGACTCTCCGTTGGATGTTGATGTTTCATGCAAAATCAAAGGAATAGAGTCAGTGATTAAAGATGATAAACAAACATTAGAATAGGGAATTTGAGAAGCATGTAAGGCAACGACTTTTCCTCCTTTACTTGAGGTCGATTCATTAGAAGTAGAATCGTTCCAAGTTTTCGCTTGCAAAGCCTTCTTTTTATATGATTTCTTAGAAGGACAATCCATTGAAAAATGGCCGTAGCCTTTGCATCGATAGCATTGGATTTCCCCTTCGAAATCATCTTTTTCTTTTTCTTTAGAAGGTTTTGCAAAGCTTTTGAGTTTAGAGGATTTAGAACCCGATGATCCTTTAGAAGATTTCGTGGATGAAGATCCATCGGTTCGATTCTTCCAAAACTTCCGACGAAATTTCTTTACGATCCGCGCCAATTGTTCTTCAAAATCGGCAAAAGAGATTTCATCATCGGAACTTGATTCGCTATCTTCTTCCTTTGTTGATTTGAATGCAATACCAGTAAGCTTAGAAGAAGACTTGGAAGAAACTTGATTAGTAGGAAAAGTCATTTCATAAGTTTGCAAAGCACCTACTAATTCCTCTATACTCATCTCATCCGGATGACTAACGGTTTCAATGGCGGTAACCTTTGCCCTAAACCGTTCCGGAAGAGTCCGAAGTATCTTTCTTACAATTTTCGACTCCGGGATCTTTTCTCCTAAATTAGCACATGTATTTATTACATCTTGAAGTCTAGTGTAATAATCTGTAAACAATTCATGCTCTTCCATATGAATAGAGTCAAATTGACTTGTAAGCATCTGGAGCTTTTGAATTTTTACAAGATTAGTACCCTCATGTGTAATTTTGAGAATATCCCAAATTTCCTTCGCGGTTTCACACGCGGAAATACGTGTAAATTCAGTCGAGGAAAGAGAATTAAATCGAGCGTTCATACCTTTCCCATTGTAAGAAGATCTTTCAAATTCCTCTTTGGACCATCTAGAGCGAGGTTTTGGGGTAGTAGAATTTCCTACTTCCTCAACAGGATGCACCCAACCGTATTCCACGGATTGCCAAACCCGCTCATCAATTGCGATGAGAAAAGCTCTCACCCGCACTTTCCAATAAGCATAATTAGTCCCATCAAAAAGAGGAGGTCTATAAATATTACCACTTTCACCCATTATGATAGATAAACCTAAAACCCTCTCTGATACCAATTGTAGGTTTTTAAAGGATCCACAAGGATCTAAATAGGTACTATCAAACAACTAGAGGGGGGGTGAATAGGTGTAATACTTAAAAACACAATCTCAGTGCAAAATAAAAACCAATACGGAAAATAAAAAAAGCACACCGAGATATACGTGGAAACTCCAATCCAGGAGAAAAACCACGGGACCAACACGCAATAACAATCCACTAAGAATAGAAGAATAACAAGGTGATTACCGACTCCACGGACTCAAACCCCTCCTTCAGCTTCTTCGGACCTTGCGCTGACCGGTTGGATATCCACGCAATAACAATCCCTAAGAAAAGAAGAATAACAAGGTGATTACCGTCTCCACGAATTTAACCCCTCCTTCAATTTCTTGGACCTCGCGCTCCACCGATTTTGCACGTCCACTGCACACGTTCGAATCCACGAACGCCACTCGAATCCACGAGCACACGTTTCGAATCCACGAAACGCCTTTAGCACACCGAATCCACGATGCCACGTCGAATCCACGACGCAAACTCAGTCGATAAGAATATTGACTTCGATGGTGATCCTTTGCTTAAATTCTCATTGAGGAACCGTAGAAAAAATCTCTAAGCAAAGATTAGATCAATTCGACAAAAGATATGTTCTTGAAAGAACCGTCGAATTGACCTAAAAGAGGCTATGAAGAAGATCGATAAAAACCTAGCCTCTAGGGTTGCTCTCAAGTGTTTTATAAATTGATCGGCCGTAGCTCCCACATTTTTGAGAAACCCTAAACGTCTATTTATAGTTTAGAAACCTTTGGAAAGAGATAAGAATCAAAAACATACCTTATCTGGAAATTTTCAGGACGGCGATCCGGATCGGATTTACTGCGATCCGGATCGTCGTAACGAGATTGACGATTCCAGAAATACCATGGTTCGGGATCCGGATCGCATTGCCCGATCCGGATCGTTCATACAAATCAGAAAACTTAACATTCGGGATCCGGATCGGAAATTGCATGGATCCGGATCGAAGTCTTGTATGAAGCAACAACCTTCGGGATCCGGATCGTTGGCTCTGATCCGGATCCTGAACAAGTCCGAACACCAGTTTTTGATTATTATGCAATTAAAAGTTCATCCAAGTGTTTCTACACTATAAGAAAGTATTCGGATCACCACAATTATTTAGTTAAACATACCTGATCCTCTTGAATACTTTCTTCTTGAGATTGATGTAACTGATCCACAATTCTTCAACTTCAATCTTCAAGACTCAAGACACTGAGTGCCAACTTGAGCTCTTGTTGAATCTTTTCTAAGTCTTTGATTGCTGATTGACAATTTGATCCCTTTAAGACTCCGACTCAACTCACTGACATGACTCACGAAATATGCCAACACCAAAATGCCGTAACAATCTGGATACTCGCCTAGAAGCTATTGTTGTAGGCAAACTCTGCTAATCTCAAATGTCGATCCCAACCACCGCTAAAGCTCAGGACACAAGCTCTCAACATGTCCTCCAGAGTCTGAATAGTCCGCTCAGACTGTCCGTCGGTCTGTGGGTGAAAGGCGGTGCTGAACTGAAGCTGGGTCCCCATGGCCGTCTGCAAGCTCCTCCAAAACTGCGACGTAAACCTGGGGTCCCTGTCTGACACGATAGAAGCTGGCACTCCATGAAGCCTCACGATCTCGTCAAGGTACAACTGTGCTAACCTCTCCAAGGCCCAACCTGACTGAATCGGCAGAAAGTGGGCTGATTTAGTCAATCGATCCACGACCACCCATATAGCATCAGCTCCACTCTGAGTCCTCGGCAGACCCACAATAAAGTCCATGGTGACACAATCCCATTTCGACTCAGGGATTGGTAGGCTTTGTAACTTGCCTGCGGGAACCTGGTGTTCCGCCTTAACCTGCTGGCAAGTTAGACAGTGGGCTACAAACCTACCAATGTCCCTCTTCATGCCTTGCCACCAAAATTGTGCCTTTAAATCCCTATACATCTTAGTTCCCCCAGGATGGAGGGTGTAAGGTGTATAGTGAGCCTCCCTCAGGATCAGCTCTCTGATATCCAAATCCACAGGCACACAAATGCGGTCCCTGTACCGGAGTACTCCCGCGGCATCCACAGAAAAGTCCCCGCTCTGACCAAGCTGCATTTGGTCTCGAACCCTCAGAAGATAGGGGTCCTCACTCTGTTTTTGTCTGATCCTATCCAACAGAGTAGGCTGCAAAACCAATGACATAAGCCTCGCAGAGTCCCCTGGGGGCACAATCTCTAAATCCAAACTCCTAAGCTACTCTCTCAGTGGTCTCTGCTGGGTAATAAGCATGCTCAAGGTCTGCCCTGAACGCCTGCTCAAAGCATCCGCGACCACATTGGCCTTGCCGGGATGATAGAGAATGCTCAAGTCATAATCCTTCAAAAGCTCAAGCCAACGGCGCTGCCTTAGATTGAGTTCTTTCTGAGTGAACAGGTACTTCAAACTCTGATGATCGGTGAAGACCTCACAGCGCTCCCCATACAAGTAGTGCCGCCAGAGCTTTAGGGCAAAAACAACCGCAGCCAACTCTAGGTCATGTGTAGGGTAATTTCTCTCATAATCCTTTAACTGGCGTGAAGCATAGGCAATTACCCTACCCTGCTGCATCAACACGCATCCAAGGCCGCTGTGGGAGGCATCACTGAAAATCACGAAGCCCTCTCCCATAACTGGTAGTGCAAGGACTGGTGCTGAAATCAATCGCTGCTTCAAATCCTCGAAGCTTTGCTGGCATTGCTCTGTCCATACAAATTTTACCCCTTTCTTGGTCAATCTAGTGAGGGGGGGTAGAGAGCTTCGCAAAGCCCTCAACAAAACGACGGTAGTAGCCCGCAAGGACTAAGAAGCTCCGAATCTCCGTCACCGTCGTAGGTCTAGGCCAATCCCGAACTGAAACAATCTTCGCCGGGTCCACTGCCACTCCTGCGGCTGAAACGATGTGGCCTAGAAAAGAAACCACCCGAAGCCAAAAGGCGCACTTCTTTAACTTCGCATATAGCTTCTTCTCCCTCAGAAGCTGCAGCACTAACCTCAAGTGCTCCTCGTGCTCAAAGTCGCTACGGGAGTAAATCAGAATGTCATCAATGAAAACCACCACAAAACGGTCCAGGTACGGTTGAAAGACTCGGTTCATCAGATCCATGAACGCAACCGGGGAATTCGTCAAACCAAAAGGTAGCACTGTAAACTCGTAATGCCCATACCGAGACCTAAACGCCGTCTTGGACACATCCTCGGCCCTCACCCTCAGCTGGTGGTAACCGGACTGCAGATCTATCTTCGAGAAAACCGTGGCTCCCTAAAGCTGATCAAATAAATCATCAATCCGAGGAAGTGGATACTTGTTCTTAACGGTCACTTTATTCAATTCTCTGTAGTCCACACAAAGCCTAAGTGACCCGTCCTTTTTCTTCACAAAAAGAATCGGGGCTCCCCAAGGAGAAACACTAGGACGAACAAACCCGCGATCCAAGAGATCCTGAAGCTGAGCCTTTAACTCTCTCAATTCTGCTGGTGCCATTCAGTAGGGTGCCTTAGAGATTGGCGTGGTTCCAGGAACCACGTCAATCACAAACTCAATCTCTCGATCCGGCGGCATAGACGATAGCTCGGGAGGGAACACATCTGGATACTCTCGGACGATAGGAATGTCCTCGAGTCCAGGCATCGCCGTAGGCGCCTCTACAACAGTAGCTAAGAAAGCAACACAACCACGACTCATCAGCTGTCGGGCTCTAGCAGAAGAGATCGTCGCTGCAAACAGCGTACTCTGACAACCTCTGAAAACATACTCCTCCTGACCCGGCTCCCTGAGGGTCACAGTCCTCTCTCGACAATCAATAGCAGCGTAATACTGAGTCAACCAATCCATCCCCAAAACTACGTCAAAATCCCGGAGCTGGAGAAGGACCAAAAGATCTACAGGTAAAATCCAAGGCCCTAACTGCACAGGGCAGGACCAACAACACTCATCAACGTGTAGAACATGATCGGGTACCTGGACCTCACGAGCAAAAGGCAACGGTCCTATCTCTAGCCCATGCATGAATGCAAATGTCCTACTGATGAATGAATGAGATGCTCCGGTATCAAATAAAGCTCTAGTGCGAGTAGAGGAGATAAGGATAATACCTGCCACCACGTGGCCAGCTGCCTCCGTATCATCGATCTATGCGGTGTACACCCTGCCGCTCGGGGGTGGTCGCCTGTCCGACTGCCGCGACGAAGCGGCCCTATCCCCCTGGCCAAAACCTGTCGAAGATCCGCCCGTCTAAAAGGGCGGTGGAGGAAGAACCGAAGCTGCCGACGCTGCCGATGACCCCGCTCTAGGACAAGACCACGACCTGTGCCCTGCCTGCCCACACCGGTAACATCGGCCCTGCCGCTGGTCACACTGCTGGGGGGCGTGGGGTCCGCCACAAATCACACAACTATCGGTGCGGCTCTGCTGCTGCTGCTGCTGCCTAGGAGGCCGGGAGCCCCCCGATCTCTGTCTCCTCTGTGCCCCGCGGCCTCGAGGGGGAATCTGAGGTGGCCTCGGGGGTCGCGGTCTGCTCGTCTGTCCAGAATCCTGCGGTGCGGGGCGTTTCTCCCCGGCACTAGTCCCTGGTGCCCCGCCCCTCTCTGCCATGATCACCCTCCCTCGAGAGACCCACCGTGCACGCTCCATGGCTGCGTCCAGAGTCAGCGATCGGTGTGAATGAACTAGGTGATAAATATCCGGGTGCAGCCCTCGCTCGAACAGGTCCACCCTCTGGGCCTCGTCAGGGGCAACATGTGGCACGCTGCTCAATAAACGCTGGAACTCTCGAATGTAATCCGGAAGGGGTCGACTACCCTGCTGCAGTCGACGGAGATCCCCCTCAAGCTTCTGCTTTGCACTGTCGGGGAAATAGGCCCCGAGTAGCAAAGCGCGAAACTCCTGCCAAGACATCACCTGGGCTCCTGGCGGTCCCGGGGGGCGGACACGACGCCACCAAGTCTCCGCGTCACCCTCCAGGAAGTGTGTAGCCAAATACACCTGATGCTTTTCCTTAATAAACAGGTTCTCAAATAGCTTCTCTATTGCTGAAATCCAGTTTTCTACTTCCCGTGGCTCAGAACTCTGCCCGGCGAATCGCGGAGGATGGAACTGGCTGATATAAGCTAATCGATCCGTGAGCTCCCTCTGCTCCGACTCTGTCAACGGGGCGATCTGCGATGAGGTCGACGAAGTCGCCGCTGGCGGTGCCGCAGATGTCCTCTGCTCAAGTAACCTCATCATCCGCTCCATATTTTCCTCCTGGCGTTTGGCTGCCTCCTCCTGGCGCCGCAACGCCTCAGACATCTGGGCCACTTGGGCCCACAGCTCATGAACCTCCCCCTGTGTAGCCTCCTCCTGCTCGGGCCTGTCCTCAGATGCGGAGTGCGCCCTCGTCGTCGCACGACGTCTCGGAGGCATCTCAGGCAACTGTGACAGGGAAAACAGGGTGTCAGAGAACCAAAACCTCACAACCCAAAGCAAGCGAAAGTCAAAAACATGTTTCCAACTCTAAAGTGTTGTGTTGTCTGCAGCCAACAGAACTACTTTAGAGAGCTAACATGAAAAGTCACTCGCCCGAAATCCCTGGGGAGTCACAACACAACCAAAACTCTCGCTACCACACATCTCTCTCGACAGTCAATCCACTGTCCAACCAAAAGCCTAGGGTCCCTAAGTCCCCAATGACCTAAACACCTAGGCTCTGATACCACCTAATCTGTCACGCCCCGGGGTCGAGCCTGCGACCTGGGCTCGCCAACAGATCCGCCGTCTGTGCGGAAACTGCCACACAGATGAAGCGTCTAACCTGCAAAAAGGGATCTAGCCATACAAGTACCAGAGCAAAAGAGATGCAACACTGAGGAAAATAAACTGCATACAAGAGTCACTAAGTAAAAAGTCCCGGTACAACATCCACTACCTCCCAAAATGGGGTACACCATCACTATCTAGTACAAAAGAGGGAAACCAAAAATACCCGGGGTAGCTCTACCTGTGACTCTACAGACCCAGGAAGCACTAGTCGGCCAAGCCCTTGCCACGGTCTGAAGACTCCGCACATGCCAGCCCTGGAACGGCCGCCTCAGAAACACCTGTCACACACGGCGGGTGTGAGATCAACTGAAAAGTCAGATCTCAGTGGGTACCGATGTCCTGTCCTCGGTAGCCCACCAAGTCCACTGGAGGCAAAAACAGATAGATAGATAGATAGATAGATAATACTGAAGTGAAAGCTGTAAGTAAATCTATCACTATATGCCTCCATGCAATGCTGTACTAAATGACATCGAGCATCAAATGAAAATGACCACCCGCACATGTCATTCCCCCGCAGCCACCCGGTAACTCGGCCGGGGGCGAGCTTCCACTGGTGTCTCGGCCAGGGAAGTACTCTCCTGGTAACTCAGCCAGGGAAAAAGTCCTCCCGGTAACTCGGCCGGGGAAAAAGCCCTCCCGGTAACTCGGCCGGGGAGAAATATCCTCCTGGTAACTCGGCCAGGGTAGACGCCCTCCTGGTAACTCGGCCAGGGGCTTAAAATACAGCTGTGAAATCCAGAGCGAACACCAATTAGCATAATACGTGTCCCAGTCGGAAACCATAACCCGCGACCTGCGCAGCCGACCCACACTTGCCTGATAGCACAAGGTCACAATACATTTGCGTTTGGAAACAAAATGGGCATCCCGTAATCCTTTCGGAAGAAACCAACCCACCTGTGAAGAACCCGCAAAAGCCGCGCGCCAAACGAAGGTCTCGGCGCGATCTCACAACTCCTCGCGGCACAGCGCTCACCACCGATCACGTAGCCAAGCTGACACTGAGGCACACTGCGAAAAAGGTGGAAACTGGGATCAGAAAAGCCACGGTCGAAAACTGCACCCACAAGGCGACAAAACCTCATCCAGCAACGAGAACACCGCGTGTGGCGCGGAAATCCCATCGCACCCACGCCGCGGCGCGTTGCCGGGCCGCAGCCCGCGCGGCAACAGCGCCGCTCGCGGCCGCACGGCACAAAGGCCGCCCGCGCGGCGCCTTGCAGGCCCGCGCGCCTAGCGCGCGGCCTGCAAGCCCGCCGCGGCACTAGGCCGCCCGCGCGGTGCCTTGCAGGCCCGCGCGGCACAAGGCCACCGGCGCGGGGCCTTGCAGGCCCGCGCGCCTAGCGCGCGGCCTGTAAGCCCGCGCGGCCCATGGCCGCCCGCGCGGGGCCTTACAAGCCCGCGCGCCTAGCGCGCGGCCTGCAAGCCCGCGCGGCCCATGGCCGCCCGCGCGGGGCCTTGCAGGCCCACGCGCCTAGCGCGCGGCCTGCAAGCCCGCGCGGCCCATGGCCGCCCGTGCGCGGTCCGCGAAGTGCCCGCGGCACTGCGCCCGCACCGCAGTGCCGCGCGCGGCCCGCGCGGTGCCCGCGGCACTGCGCGCGGTCCGCGCAGTGCCCGCGCAGTGCCCGCGGCACTGCGCCCGCACCGCAGTGCCGCGCGCGGCCCGCGCGGGGCCCGCGGCACTGCGCGCGGTCCGCGCAGTTCCCGCGGCCAGCTGCGCGCGCCTGCCCTGGCGGGACGCCCAGGGGAGAGGCTGCTGGCGGCCTGGCGCTCCGCTGCACGACTACAGCAGCAGGGCGCCTGCTGCGCGCGGCGCTCATGCACGCCCGCGCAGCGGCGCCTGCTGCGAGCAACACTCCTACTCGACAGTGCGCAGCGGCCCGCCTCCCAAGCCTCATGCTGTCAAGAACCGGACAACAAGTCCCCCGCCCAAACAGCAAAAAGAAAGAAAAGGATAGGCAAGGAGAGAAGCCAAAACCCACGCTTCACAAAAATAAAATAGATAATTAATTTAATACTCACCTCCACGAGGCTCGCCGCACCCACGGAAGGCTCCACGCCCTTGCAGCGAAGAAAACAGCTCAAGAACCCTCTCCTTCTAGCTTCCTTCTTCTTCCTTCCTTTCTTCTTCCTCTGCTTCAGACCAAACCCACAAAGCCCTTGGAGAAGAGGAAAAAGAGGTGCAGTCCGAGAGGGAGAGTGAAAGAGAGCTTAAATAAAGTGAAAGGAAAATTAAAAGCACACCTATTCACTTAATTAATTCACCTATTCACTTTATTAGTCAATCCTCAACCCTCTGCCAACTCCCTCCTCCACCAACAGCACTAAGGAAGGCATAAAACACAAAATTAATTAAAGCAATTTAATAAATAAAATAATCAAAAGTGGTCAAGCCAACTCACTTTTCGACCTCCGCACCTCCGCCGCTGCCCGGAACCTCCCGAACTCCGCTGTAATATGAAAATACACATGCTCAAGGCTTTTCTCACCCAACAAGCCCATCTGCAGAGTCGGTAAGCTCAAACCAAGAATCCGGTACACTACACCCGACCTCAATCGGATGCAACTAAACGATAAGTGGGAAACTCCATCCGCTAGAGAAAACTGATACCCAATCTAATGCAAAAGTAAACATCCGGTCAACCGCCCAATATCCGCGGTCGCCGCAATACCCTGCCATCTATAACCATGTCCTATAGCCGACCTCCGGTCAACCGCCCAAAGTGCGGGGTCACCGCAAAACCCTGCCAACCGCAATCCAGCACAACCCGTCCCTGACACCAATATCCCGGCTACACTACCCCAGACCCCTGCTCGTACCCGAGCAACACAGACCGCCTGACTAACAAAGAAGGAGAAAAGGAATAATATGGTTTCTCCTAAGTCAAGTTCCAATATGTAGTGCAGCAGTAAAAGATGGCCTAACTACATGTCCATACAAGCATGCTTTTGTCCTCAGAGACGATTAAAGTGGGTGAAACATAAATTAGCAAAGCATGCTAAAGTATTCCTACTATGATATACCAATCTCACACAAGTAGGCCATTCCTGGCTTACCTCTTGCTCATATCGGTTGTACATCAAATATGCCTTCTATCAGTCATAGAGGGGTGACATCCCCACGAGTGCACTTACATTCACCATAACATAAAAACCTTATCAATATTAAGCTTACCCACCTGAAGTGCTCAATCCAAGGCAAACCTGGGGTCGGTGAAGAGCGTGGCCACTTGCTAACCATATCTGCTGAACCCGTATCCACGGTACATATCGCGCCAACCTCGGTTCCTAGCAGTGTTCCAAAAACATTCGTGAACCTTCCTGGGTAAAACAAAAGGTCCAAAGTTACACTTTATGCTAAAAATATCCAAGTATACACCATCTGCTGAAACCAATCCCGAAGATGTGTAATTTTCACATGCAGAACGGACTCTGAAAAATCCAACAAAAATACTGTCACGATCGTCGCGTCGATCCCTTCGAAACGAGTACCTGCACGTTAAAATCCGAGTCCCGGAGGCCGAGTTACAAATTCCACAACGCGGTGAGCGCGAAACTCCACAACATACACAACTGTAATACTCTGCACAGTAAAGGGAAAGAAGTATACCTTCGGGTAGATCTCAGAAAATTCTCCGAAAAATACGACGGTAATCCTTACGACGCGTAGATGCAAAAAGTGTACAGGCACGTCCCAATCCGATGCCTGGGTGCGGAGATATCGCGAAAACATCGAGCCGCTGTCCAAGTCTCAATCACAGCAACAGTGTCACAGTAAACTCGAAAAAACACCTCGAAAAGCGCGAAACGATGGGAAGCAGGAAATACCAAGATCGTAGCTCTGTCTGTCGCTGGGGGAGTCCTCTTACCAAAACGCGACGAAGGGGGTCACAAATGAACGAGCGTCGCGCCGCGCCGTAAAAATGGGAACCTCAAAGTGCGTGCCACCGAAAAATCCGGGAATCCACAGTTGGAACCAGCTCTGGGAGAGGAGAAATTCTTGTGAAGGTCGCACTGTGAGAAGCTGAGTAGGGAAAGAGCTACCAGCCATTATTCTCGGCCTATTTATAGGCTGGGAAAAACAATTCCAAAAATAACGCTTGTGTCCAAGTTTCGAGCGCCCGAATTGATTCGGGCGCTACAGTGCTCCGTTCTGCTGCACCCACGGAGCGCCCGGATTAACCGTGTTCCACCACGTCACCCACAAAACAGCCTACAGCCAAGTCCTCCACTAGCCACGCGCCGCGTGGCTCACTCTGCTGCCGACACGTGGCGCGCCCAATGCCCTGGAACCCGCGGTCAGCGCGCCTGTGCCGCCGCCTGCCACGCCTGCAAGGTACGCTTCCCGAGGCACCCCCTCACGGCACCGTAGACCGCGACCAAAGAACTAGCCTCTCCGTAACTGCCACGTGTCCGCCCAAGCCCAATAGCAGAATGCCACGTGGTACACCTGACCCCGTGCACCGCGACTCCCCCGAACGCTGCCCGCGCCCTGTTACGGAATTTGAGTTGGCGTATTTCGTGAATTCGGTTAAGTTTTGAAGATTGAAGATAAAGAAAGTTTGATCATTTAACTCAATCTCAAGAAAGAAGAATTCAAAAGGATCAGGTATGTTTAACTTAATATCTTTGGTGATCCGAATACTTCTTATAGTGTAGAAACAATTGGATGAACTTGTAATTGCATAAATATCAAAAACTGGACATGGGACATGTTCAGGATCCGGATCAGACTTTCCAATCCGGATCCCGAAGGGTGTTCGTTTATACACAAGTTCAATCCGGATCGTAGCCTCCTTTGATCCGGATCCCGAACACTGGTTTTACCATGATTTATGAACGATCCGGATCAGGCTTTCCAATCCGGATCCCGAACGTTGGTGTTTGGTGAAACTGTATGAACGATCCGGATCAGGCACTTCGATCCGGATCCCGAACCTTCATTTTTCTGGAAACTGTTTTTCTCGCTACTGCAATCTGGATCGCCGAACTCCGATCCGGATCGTCGTCATGTAAAATTCCAGAAAAGGATAGTTTTTGATTCTTATCTTCTTCCAAGGGTTTCTAACCTATAAATAGACCCTATGATTCATTTTTCTAGGGTAAGCCGCTTAAGCCGTGGAAGCCGTCATATTCAAATAAAAATACGGCCATATGAATCCACCTATAGAGAAGAAAGGAAATCAATAGATATTACCCTATGTTTCTTCATCTATATTGATTGATTTGATTCTAGGTTTTCATACTCACATTTTGAGTAGAATCAAACCAATGAATACTTAGATGGTATTTCCGATCTATTTCTAATCTAAGTATTCGGCGGATCATCACCACCCAAAAACAACGATTTATCCCAAATCGGCGCGTGGACTCGCGTGGCCTTGTGGATTCAAGGTGCTACCGCTCTCGTTGATTCGGAGCGAGGTACGTTCGTGGATTCGAAGCGTGCTACTGGGTGAAGACCGTGGATTCGGTCGGACGTCGTGGATTCGGCGTTGGACGCAAATCGTGGATTCGAGAAGCGTCGTGGAGCGAGCGGAGAAGATCAACTAGGAGCGTATGGAAAAGGTTGAGTCGTCTGTGAGTACGGTATATCACATTGTACGTGTTTAATTCTAGTGGATTTCACCGTGTTATCGGTCCCGTGGTTTTTTACTCCGGTTTGGAGTTTTCCACGTAAAAATCTCTGCGTGTTATTTTTGTTTTCCGCATTGGGTTTTATATTACAAAGATTTTTGAGTGTTTATTGTTTACACCTATTCACCCCCCTCTAGGTGTTTTTTCCCCTATTTAGATCCAATTATACATAACCCAACAAGTGGTATCGGAGCAGGAATAGGGTTGTAAACAATGGTTGAAGGTGGAAACATCAACAGACCTTCGTTCTTCGATGGAACAAATTATGTGTACTGGAAAGTACGGATGAAAGCCTTTTTAATTTCCATCGACGAACGGGTGTGGCAATCAATTGAATTAGGATGGACTAATCCAACTGAAATTATTGCTGATGTTCGCACCATCAAACCTAGGTCGAAATGGACCAAGGAAGAGATAGATTTTTCTTCTTACAATGGCAAAGGGATTAATGCTCTATTTAATGCTTTGTCTCAAACTGAGTTCTCTCGCGTCTCGGCAAGTGAGACTGCGAAAGAAATCTGGGATGTTCTTCAAGTTACGCATGAGGGAACTAACCTTGTGAAGATTCAGAAACTGCAAATGCTTACGAGCAAGTTTGACTCTATTTTCATGACAGAAAATGAATCGTTCACAGACTATTACACACGATTGCAAGACATCGTAAACTCATGTGCTAACTTGGGAGAGAAGATTCTAGAATTTAAAATTGTAAGAAAAATATTAAGAACTCTTCCTGAAAGATTTCGTTCCAAGGTTACGGCCATTGAAACTATTAAACACCCGGACGAAATCCGTGTGGAAGAATTAGTTGGTTCTTTACAAACATATGAAATGACATTTCCTACTAACTATTCTTCGGGAAAGGCATCCTCTTCTAAGTCTTCAGGTAATGCTTTGAAAACAACAAAAGAAGAAGACGCGGATTCATCCTCCTCAGGCGATGACGAGAACCTATCTATGGAGGACTTTGAGAAGCAGCTCGCTCTCTTGACAAGGAAGTTTCGCCGAAATTTTCGAAGGGGTAATTCAAGCAAAACTCCATCCTTCGGAAAGTGGAAGAAAGGCAAGGGTTCTTCAAGTTACAAGTCAAGAAAGCAAGAGGGTTTTTCTAAGGATAAGAAAAGCACAGAAGGACAAGTCCAATGCTTCAAGTGCCGAGGGTACGGCCATATCTCAACGGAGTGTCCTAATAAGAATCCGTCAAAGAAGAAGGCGATGCAAGCCGTCACTTGGGATGACACCTCGCCGTCAAATGAGTCATCTTCAAGTGATGAAGAAGATAACGCAACAGCGTTCCACGCGTCCACATCTTCACCCTTCATGTGCTTAATGGCTAGTACATCCGAGTCATTATCCAACTCCACTATTGAAAAGATTGCAACGGACGATGAATCGGATGATTCGGAAGGTGAAGAGTTTGCTCTAGCCTATCACAGACTTTTGAGGGATTCAAAGAAACTGGCTAAGCAAAATAAGGGGTTGAGAGGGAGATTGTAGGATCTCGAAGAAGAACTAAAAAGGGTAACTTCTCTCTCGACCGATCTTGAAGTGGAAAGGGATAATCTGATAAAAGAAAATGCTTCACTTCAAGAGTCCAATGAGCAATTCGAGAAGAATTATGTAAATATGGTGAACAAAGCGAACTACTTCTTGAAGCTCAACGGCGAGGCTCGACAGGAAAAATTGGAAATGACAGAGACCATTCTCCAACTCAAGGATGACTTACAGCGATTTTCATCAGGAAGGAGTAAGTTGGATAATCTTCTTGGTCTTGGTCAATCAAACAAGTTCGGCCTCGGATACAATCGAACTAACGACAATTTTAGTTCGGTTGGGACAGTCTTTGTGCCCCAGTCGGTATCTCCTCCTCCGACACCGGAATTGACGACAAACAACGACAACAAACCTACTTCCCCCTCTTCGGAATCGTCAAGCATCAAGGTATGTTTTCGTTGTGGTATTGCAGGGCACATAAGGAGAAATTGCAAGATGGGAGCCAAACGCCCAACTCAAGCACTTCTTGCAACGACTACCAAAAGGGTGATTCCTCAGAAATCAAATGCAAATTCTTCGAAGAAAAAGAGCCTCGGTAGTTCATCAAACAAGATGACGACGTCAAGGAAAAGCGATGGATCAAATAAGACGCTTTCACCAAAGGTATCAACTTCACAATTATTTCCGACGTACTCCAAAACACGAAAGGTTTGGGTACGTAAAGGTGAATTCTTCTTTTATCCTTGAATCACGTCGGTACCAAACGGCCCTTGGAATTATTGCATATGGATTTAATGGGGCCGACACGTCAACCATCCTTGGGAGGTAAATGGTATATTTTCTTATTGGTTGATGATTTCTCTAGATACTCATGGGTAGCATTTTTAAAAGAGAAAGCTGATACTTTTGATTCTTTTCACGAGATTTGCCTTCGTATTATGATTGAAAAGAATGAAAAGATCATTCGTGTTAGAAGTGATAGAGGTGGAGAATTCATAAATTCTAAATTCATCGATTTTTGCACTTCCAATGGCATTAAACATGAATTCTCAGCACCCTATACACCTCAACAGAATGGTGTTGTCGAGCACAAAAACAGGGTTGTACAAGAGATGGCACGTGTTATGCTTCACAACCGGAATTTACCGCTACATTTTTGGGCTGAAGCTGTGAACACTGCAATCTATGTTATTAATCGAGTTTATTTGCGCCCGGGAACGTTAAATACACCATATGAACTATGGTGTTGTAGAAAACCCAACATCAAATATTTTCGCATCTTTGGGAGTCGATGTTACATTTTACGTGACCGCGAAAATCTTAGAAAATTTGACTCTCGAAGTGACGAAGGGATTTTCATGGGGTATTCTACAAATAGTAGAGCATATCGGGTATTTAACTTGGAATCTAAAACGATCGTAGAATCCATAAATGTTAAAGTAGATGAAGCTTTCCACTTTGTATCTGATAAATCTACCCCTGATATCTCACTTGATGATGATACTCCGGTAAATGCATCTTCTCATGATAATACGTCCAATATTAATGATGCATCTAATGGTTCTTCAAGCTTATCTGATGTGCAGGAATCATCTCATGTTCCTCCGAGTACTCCATTACAACAAACGTTACGCATCTCCAAGAATCATCCTGAATCAAACATCATTGGAGACCCACAAGAAGGAGTCAAAACTCGGAGACAGTTGGTCTGTGGATTCGCTTGTTATGTTTCCACGATCGAACCAAAGAACGTCGATGAAGCTCTTCAGGATGACTACTGGATTGAAGCAATGCAGGAAGAGCTCCATCAGTTTGAACGAAAAAAAGTCTGGGAATTAACGACGCCTCCGAAGCAACACAATGTGATCGGTATTAAATGGATTTTCAAGAACAAGAAAAATGAGGATGGTACCATCATCAGGAACAAAGCACGTTTAGTTGCTCAAGGCTACTCTCAAATAGAAGGTATAGACTTTGATGAAACGTTCGCCCCTGTAGCTAGACTCGAGTCCATTCGTATCTTATTCGCTATTGCTTGTCACTTTAAAATAAAACTCTTTCAAATGGACGTTAAGAGCGCGTTTTTAAATGGGTTTTTTAAATAAGGAAGTTTATGTGGCTCAACCGAAAGGTTTTGTAGACTGTAAACTACCTAACCATGTTTTTCGTTTGAAAAAGGCTCTTTACGGTTTAAAACAAGCATCGCGAGCTTGGTACGAAAGGTTGACAAAGCACCTTTTGGAGAAGGGCTATACTCGAGGGGGAGCAGACAGGACTCTCTTTGTGAAGCATTATCAAAATAACTTCATTGTTGCACAAATCTATGTTGATGACATTGTATTTGGAGCAACAAAGGATAATGATGCTTCTAAATTCGCAGAAAACCATGGAAAGCGAATTTGAGATGTCTATGATGAGCGAACTGACATACTTTCTTGGATTGCAAGTGCAACAAAATGGTGAAGTCATCCATCTGTGTCAATCCAAGTATGCAAAGGAGTTGGTAAAGAAATTCGGATTAGAAGATTCTAAAGATTTTCCTACTCCTATGGGAACTAGCAATAAGGGATTAGGAAGTGAATCTCTTAGTGAGAATGTAGACGAGAAACTTTATCGCAGCATGATTGGAAGTCTACTTTACCTCACAGCTAGTCGCCCGGACATATCCTTTAGTGTTGGGATTTGCGCGAGATATCAATCAGCACCAAAGGAGGTTCACCTGAAAGCGGTGAAACGGATCATCCGGTACATCAAAGGAACCATTAATTTCGGAATTTGGTATCCTATGGGAACAAGTCTAGATATTATTGGATACTCAGATGCCGATTGGGCAGGATCTGTGGATGATCGGAAAAGTACGAGTGGTGCATGTTTTTATCTTGGCCATTGCCTTGTTGCATGGCATAGTAAAAAGCAAATCTGCATTGCACTCTCGATGGCCGAAGCGGAATACATCTTTGCGGGTAGTTGTTCAACTCAACTCATTTGGATGAAAAGCGTGTTGAGCGACTTTCGGATTTCAGCAACTTCGGTAACTGTTTTATGTGACAACACTAGTGCTATAAACATTTCAAAAAACCCTGTGTTGCACTCAAGAACAAAACACATTGAACTTAGATATCATTTTCTTAGAGAGCTAGTTGAATCAAATATTCTTCAAATTTCCTACATTTCAACTGAAGATCAATTAGCTGACTTTTTAACAAAACCTTTGGATCAAAAACGTTTTATTCATTTGCGTAAAGCAATTGAAATGCTTTCCTTGAAATAACCTCTTTTTGAAACTTTTGTTTAGGTTAGTTTTTGTTTTTGTGTTTTTGTTCATTATCTATGCTTAGACATAGAACATTAATTGAGCATTAGTTTTTATTGACTTTAACTGCATCCTTTTATATGTTTAGAAATTTATTATGCTTTGGATATCATAATAATTCATTTGATGCAATGATCATTTATGTGAATTAAATCATCTTTGTTTTGATCAAAGTCAATTTCTCTCTCGATGATCTCTTGGTATAGTTTTTATCTTATTTGACTGTTTAGTCGAGTATGAAATCGAGATCAATATTTGGCGGAATACTTTATATCTTAAATAATTGATAGCCAATTGAGGGGGAGTCAAAGAAAAGTGTTATGCTCAAAAGATGTGGAAAGAGTTACATCCCAATGAGGAGTGTGAAAACTACCACCACATGGAGGAAAGAGCTACCACCTCGGTCGTCCGAGATCTGTGTGCAGCTACCACATGTATACCAAGCAAGGTTTTTCAAGTTTGATTAAATAAAATGCATGTTGAGATAATTGACTCTGTCAAAATTTCAAGGTTGGTATAAGGTGGGAATTTTAATGGAAGATGCTCAAAGAGCCACTCTCTTCAATAAATTGACTAGATATATTATCTAACTTATCTGGGATTTCAGACATCTATTGATCTTTGTATTTCATTTTCTTTACCGAATTAATGATTTGATAAAGGCATTACTCATAAGATCAAGTTAGATGTAATTGAAGTTGTTCAACTTTAAGGGATTTAATTTTTATAAATTTTCGTTTCATTTGTTGGATGTTATTGATAGATTTGGCATAATCTATTTCTTGTTGTAGGAAACGATGATTTTCATTTAAAGTTGATACACAAAAGTGCTTATAATCTTTTTCTGGTTTTTCTAGAATTTTTCTGAATTATTCTGAAGAAAAAGTTGTAGCCGATCCGGATTGGACAAGCCGATCCGGATCCCGAACGCAGGTATTCTCTGCGGGTAGCCGATCCGGATCGTAATCACGAACTGATCCGGATCGCGGCTAGGGTTTTATAAAGAACAAAAGGGTTTTGATTTCTTTTTACCTCAATCTTTTGTTCGAAAGTCTCCAGAGCTTCTCTCTCTAGAATTCATTCATCTTGGAAGCTTTCAAACTCAAGTTCTTCTATTCCAAGTAAGTTTTATTGATCAAATCTCGGTATTTCACAGTTTTTCATATTCTTCCTCAAAACGTGATGAATTTCCGTATCCTTTTCGTTTGTGGATGGTTTTTGATCAAATTTCTTTTGAAATAAGAACTCTGGGTAGATTAGTTTTGATTATATGCTAGGTATTCTCATGATAAACGGATTTTTGGCCTTCGATTTCAAAAATTTCGGTTTGAGGGCATATAATGGGAATTTTCCAAAATCATGCGATTGATCTATTTTTAAAATTCCTTTCTGCAAAACTAATTCGATTCTTAGTCTCTCTACACGATAATGATTGTTTGGGTACAATTTTTTAAATTTTTGAAAATTAACAATTTTTTTCGTGTTCTTGAGTTGTTGCTCACAGGATTTCCTTTCTCACAAGCAACTAGTAGCAATGGTGATCACCTGGATCATCTTCTTCTGGCTACTATGGTCCATACTAGAGACACTATCAAACCCAAGAGGGCTAAGAAGGCGAAGAAAACTAAAGATGATTCCGATACGGAATCTGAGACAGAATCGATCGATTGGGATGAGTTGCAAGTTGAAGCAACTGCACCCACTACTTCGAAGGGAAAAGCGCCTGCAGAAACATCAAAGGCTCCGCCTACTGCTGCTGAAAAGGAAAAGCCCCAATGGAAGAAACTCTCTTGAAAACAAAAAGAAAAGTGTTGCTCGCAAAAGAGGGAGTGCTCGAGGAATTTCCATTGAGCAACAAGTTGCTAGCAACCACCTCCACAAGACTTTATCAGCTCTGCTAGGATAAAGGACTTTGAGAACAGGGAATGCATTGGCGAAAGGCATGTTAATGTCAAAGCCTTGAAGGAACGATCTCCGCCATTTGGGACTCTGTATGACCAGACAGGTCTTGCTCCCATTTGCGATTTCCCCGAGACCACTGGGTATTGTCTTCACTCAGTGAGGATGTTCTATCAAAATGCTTGCTATCTAGTTGATCAGGAGAGCGGACGTCGAGACTTTCAAACATTGGTCAAGAATGTTAAGATTAAAGTAACGCCTCAACTGATTGGAGAGGTATTAGGGATGAAGGCCGGAGCTGATGGCACTCATTATCTGAAGAGTCAAATCTTCAACAGGAACTCCTGGAGAGTGGTAGTTGATGGCATCTGTCTTCCCGATACTCCGTCAGCAGGAAACTCAGTCTTTTCAAAGAGCTACGACCTGAGTACCGCTACTTAAACTTCATTGTTTGCTATAACGTCCTTCCAAATATGAATACGAAGGTTCTTCGGTGGGATAGGATGTTATTACTTTATCTTCTTGGAAACCCCACAGCAGCAATGGGAGCAAACTTAAACATTCCTTACGTCATCTGGGCGAGGATGGCACGCTATGTGGAACATGCTCACCCTTCAGAGAGACTTCCCTATCCAATGATCATTATGCGCATTCTTCGAAAATTTAAAGCTGACACGAGTGCGAGTTCCTACATGCACAGTCTAGGAACGATCAATGAAACAACAATTGTAAAGTCTCTCTCGACAAAACAAGATGAGCCCATATTACCTCCTCACCGACAACGAGCACAACAACAACAAGCAACAACCTCTGCACCGGCAGCAACCCCTCCAGTCCAACCAACACATGCAGCACAACGAGCACCTCCATCAACTTCTGATGATGATGCATCAGTTACCTCAATCTATAAAGAACAACAAAGGCTCTCCAACGAGCAAGAACGTATATCAAATGAACTTATTGAGGTAAAGGAAGAAATAAAGAAGGTCAACAAGAACCAATCATCCATGAACAAACGTTTTAAAAAAATCTTCCAAATACTCGGCTGCATCAGTTCGGATGATTCTGAGTAATCCCCTTCCTTTTTAATCTTTTCTTGTGCAGGTTTTAAGGTTTTGGTTTTTAGTTCTCAAACTTTTGGTTCTTGAACTTGTTAACTTTTCTCTCCTTTTTGGTAATTTTGGCTAACTTTGTGACAAAAAGGGGGAGAGAGTATTAGAACAGTTTGAACAATCTTGATTGTCCAGTTGAACCTTGAAGGTAAGTAAGGTAAGTAGAACTTCAACTTTTGGTTTTCTTTTGTGATTGCTTGCATGCCTCGACTAACTATTTGCTAACTATTTGGGCATGTAATATAACTAACAAGTTGATGTTCACTAACAAATTTTGTGACATTTGGATTTTGATTGCATAGAAGATATGTGGTGTTTTAACTATGATCAAATTACATATCTGAATGTATAAATGTCATGGTAAGTATAAATGAGTACAAACTTCATCTCTGTATGTGGTTTTTGAATGATATAAAATTCTTGAGGTATCTAACGATTTCTGTTGTCAAGAATGATTTCTTTTGCAGAGGTACAGATGTCTAAGTCTAGAGTCTGTTTTAGGAGTTTAACTCATGTATCTATTTGGATCTCCAATGTAAATTTTTGTTGTATGGTGATAGCAACAAAAATATCTTTTTGAATTTTCTTGAGTGGATTTATGTTTTGTCACGAAACCGCCAAAGGGGGAGATTGTTACGGAATTTGAGTTGGCGTATTTCGTGAATTCGGTTAAGTCTTGAAGATTGAAGATAAGAAGTTGGATCATTTAACTCAATCTCAAGAAAGAAGAATTCAAAAGGATCAGGTATGTTTAACTTAATATCTTTGGTGATCCGAATACTCTTATAGTGTAGAAACACTTGGATGACTTGTAATTGCATAAATATCAAAACTGGACATGGGACATGTTCAGGATCCGGATCAGGACTTTCCAATCCGGATCCCGAAGGGGTGTTCGTTCATACACAAGTTCAATCCGGATCGTAGCCTCCTTTGATCCGGATCCCGAACACTGGTTTACCATGATTTATGAACGATCCGGATCAGGCTTTCCAATCCGGATCCCGAACGTTGGTGTTGGTGAAACTGTATGAACGATCCGGATCAGGCACTTCGATCCGGATCCCGAACCTTCGTTTTTTCTGGAAACTGTTTTTCTCGCTACTGCAATCCGGATCGCCGAACTCCGATCCGGATCGTCGTCATGTAAAATCCAGAAAAGGATAGTTTTTGATTCTTATCTCTTCCAAGGGTTTCTAACCTATAAATAGACCCTATGATTCATTTTTCTAGGGTAATCCGTTAAGCCGTGAAAGCCGTCATCTAAAATACGGCCTAGATCCACATATAGAGAAGAAAGGAAATCATAGATTTTATCTATGTTTCTTCATCTATATTGATTGATTTGATTCTAGGTTTTCATACTCACATTTTGAGTAGAATCAAATCAATGAATACTTAGATGGTATTTCCGATCTATTTCTAATCTAAGTATTCGGCGGATCATCACCACCCAAAAACAACGATTTATCCCAAAATCGGCGCGTGGACTCGCGTGGCCTTGTGGATTCAAGGTGCTACCGCTCTCGTGGATTCGGAGCGAGGTACGTTCGTGGATTCGAAGGTGCTACTGGGTGAAGACCGTGGATTCGGTCGGACGTCGTGGATTCGACGTTGGACGCCGTGGATTCGGCGTTGGACGCAGATCGTGGATTCGAGAAGCGTCGTGGAGCGAGCGGAGAAGATCAACTAGGAGCGTATGGAAAAGGTTGAGTCGTCTGTGAGTACGGTATATCACCTTGTACGTGTTTAATTCTAGTGGATTTCACCGTGTTATCGGTCCCGTGGTTTTTTACTCCGGTTTGGAGTTTTCCACGTAAAAATCTCTGCGTGTTATTTATTTTTCCGCATTGGGTTTTATATCGCAAAGATTTTTGAGTGTTTATTGTTTACACCTATTCACCCCCCTCTAGGTGTTTTTTCCCCTATTTAGATCCAATTATACATAACCCAACAGGTATGAGAGGGCTGGCCATTCATTGATCCCGCCGTGTGCCTGGGTTCCGACTGTGATGTGATATCTGGTATGAGTATCGATCTGTTGATCGAGGACATAGCCTGCATGTGCCATTTATGAGATAATTGAGAATGACTAGATACTAGAGCTCGTGGGGCGCTCTCTCGAGTACGCTCCGGATGCGGATGATGATTGGATGGCACCGATAGGATGCCCCACGCGGGACGTGGGCAGGTGCGTAGTACGCCCCACGTGGAGGTGGGTAGGTGCGTAGTAGCCCACACGCAGTGGGGAGGTCGTTGTAGAGTTCGGCGGGAAAGCCCCACGTGGAGGGGCGGTGCGTCCTAGTAAGTCAGTAGTCAGCCCACGCGGATGTGGGTAGGTGGTTAGTAAGACCTACAGAGAGTGGGCAGGTTGCGTAGTACGACCCACAGCAGTGGGATAGTGCGTAGGACGCCCACTGGGAGTGGGCAGGTGCTCCATAGTGGTCGGTAGGGCGCCCACGCGGATGTGGCATGTGCGTCCTAGACGACCGGCGCGGGCTTGATGTGCCAGTTTTGGACAGGCATTGAGATTGGTGTTGAGGGAACATTGTGTGCGAGTGGTGCATAGCTGCTCTTAGATGGGTACTTCCTTTGGAGCATGATTACTGAGGCGTTAGTAGTGGAGGAAGTATGCATCGCAGGTCATAGTAGAGATTTTCATGAGCATGATGTTGAGAACAAATTAGTTGCTAGCTCTTTTCTGCTTTCATATATATCTATTGCATGACCTATCTTTTGTGCCTCCAGTAGGACTAGGGGCATTACGTGGATATGTGGGTGACGGTACCACATGAGGATCTACCCTTCTGCATAGATATCACACCCCACTGCGGGTGACAGGTTCCTGAGCTAGTTTCTGCTTGGTTCGCGCGGAGGAGCAGCTGACGAGGTGAGGACGTGGCCATTGAAGTTAGTTCCTACCAGTTTTGTGAGAGTCAGAGTAGATGTACCTGTGAATTTGATGTTTCCACTTGTACTGGACAGTCTGAGAGAGTGGTTGAGGTGTGTATTTTATTGACAGCTTTTGAGAGTTTGTACTGAGGATTATGCATTATTTATATCAGCATATTTAGTGGATTTTTATAGCATTGGTTTTCGTGCAGTCATGATACATGATTAGCTTAGATATGACTTGCCAGGGTAGACGGCTTCGTCGTGCCAGGGCAGTTTGCCGTACAGATGTCGGATAGATCGTTGGCGAGCCCGGTGGCAGGGTCGACCCGGGGCAGTGAAGAGAGAGGCCGTGGCTTGGATTTGTGTTGGTTTGGGTGGTGTAGGTGTGTGGACTGGGTGTACACTGTGGGAGGCCGCAAGCAGCGTGGAAGCCGAGGCGGCGCGCGCAAGGGCGCCGCGCCGGCTGGCGCGGGCGGCTGCGCGGGGCGCGCATGGGCGCCGCCCGCAGCAG
>JAQNDB010003991.1:0-26210 GCA_029204045.2 Tillandsia leiboldiana | reverse complement strand
CCTTCTCAAAAGGTGCTTTGTTAACCTTTCGTACCATGCTCGCGGTGCTTGTTTCAGACCGTAAAGAGCCCTTTCAAACGAAAAACATGGTTAGGTTGTTTATGATCTACAAAACCTTTCGGTTGAGCTACATAAACTTCCTCATTTAAAAACCCATTTAGAAATGCGCTCTTGACGTCCATTTGAAATAATTTGATTTTAAAATGACAAGCAATAGCAAACAATATACGAATGGACTCGAGTCTAGCTACAGGGGCGAAAGTTTCGTCAAAGTCTATACCTTCTACTTGAGAGTAGCCTTGAGCAACTAGTCGTGCCTTGTTCCTGATGATAGTACCATCTTCATCTTTCTTGTTCTTGAAGATCCATTTGGTACCTATCACATTATGTTGCTTTGGAGGCTTCGTTAATTCCCAGACTTTGTTTCGCTCAAATTGATGGAGCTCTTCCTGCATAGCTTTAATCCAGTAGTCATCCTGAAGAGCTTCATCTATTGTCTTTGGTTCGATTAAGGATACATAGCAAGCAAATCCGCAAACCAACTGCCTTCGAGTTCTAACTCCTTCTTGTGGATCTCCAATGATGTTCGATTCCGGATGATCCTGGAGATTCGTAGCGTTTGTTGAAACGGAGTACTCGGAGGTACACGAGATGATTCCTGCACATCAGATAAACTAGAAGAACCATTAGATGCATCATAATATTGGAAGTATTATTATGAGAAGATGCACCTAGCAGGAGAATCATCCTCTAGAGAGATATCGAGGGTAGATTTTTCAGATTCAAAGTGAGAAGCTTCATCTACTTTAACATTTAGAGATTCTACGATCGTCTTAGATTCATGTTAAAATACTCGTATGCTCTTGCTATTCGTAGAATAACCCAAAAAGATCCCTTCATCGCTTCGAGAGTCGAAACTTTCAAGATTTTCCCGGTCACGTAAATGTAACATCGACTCCCAAGATACGAAAGTACTTGATATCCGGTTTTCTACTAAACCACAGCTCATATGGTGTATTCAAGGTTCCAGGGCGCAAATACATCTGTTAATGACAAGACAGCGGTGTTCACAGCTTCAGCCCAAAATGTAGCGGTAATTTCCGGCTATGAAGCATCACACGCGCCATCTCTTGAACAACCCTGTTTTTGCGCTCAACAACACCATTTTGCTGAGGTGATAGGGTGCCGAGAATCATGTTTAATGCCATTTGAAGTACAAAAGTCAATGAATTTTGAATTTATGAATTCTCCACCCCTATCACTTCTAACACGAATGATCTTTTCATTCTTTTCATCATAATACGATGGCAAATCTCATGAAAAGAGTCAAACGTATCAGCTTTCTCTCTCAAAAATGCTACCCATGAAAACCGAGAGAAATCATCAACCAATAAAAAAATATACCATTTACCTCCCAAAGATGGTTGACGAGTTGGCCCCATTAAATCCATGTGCAAAAGTTCCAAGGGCCGTTTTGTACCAACGTGGTTCAAGTTCTTGTGTGCAGTCCTAGACTGTTTTCCCTTTTGGCAACCACCACACACAACGTTTTGTTTAAATAAAAGCTTTGGAATCCCCTTGACCACGTCCTTGTTTGAAATTCTAGTAAGTTCCTTAAAATTTAAGTGACCTAGCCTTTCATGCCAAAGAGTTTCATTATTCAAAGCGGCTAAGTTACAATTTTCAGAAAATTTATTAGGAACAACATAACAATTGTTTTCCGATCTAACCCCTTTTAAAAAAGAAGACATGGTCCTTATCAGTTACAACGCATTCAACAGATGAAAAGTTAACTGAAAAACCATTGTCGCAAAGTTGACTTATGCTTATGAGGTTAGTCTTAAGGCCATCAACAAATAAGACGTTTTTCAAAATCGGGCCATCTGGAATAGCTACCGTCCCTTTTCCAACAATTTTGGAAGATCGACCGTCTCCGAAAACAACGTGTCCTCCGGAGATTTTCTCAAGATTTTGAAAACTATTTTTGTCACGGTCATGTGACGGGAACACCCGCTATCCAGATACCAAGACGAACTATCATATGCATGCAAGGAAACATTGGAAACAAGACAAGGGAAAATTTCACCTTTGCGCACCCAAACCCTTTTGAAGTGCGTCGGTAATGGTCGTGAAGTTATATGCCTAGGTGAAGGCGTCTTGTTATAGCGATTGTTGTTCCTTGATGTAATCGTCTTGCGCGATGAACTACCAAATCTCTTTTCATTTGAAAAGTTTTGCTTTGATTTTCGGGGAGGAGCCGTTTTGGTAGTAGTTGCAAGAGGTCTTTGAGATGAGCGTTCGACTCCCGTCTTGCAATATCTTCTTATGTGCCCTGAAACACCACAACGAAAACATACCTTAGATCTTGACGATCCCAAAGAGGATGAAGTAGGTTTGTTGTCGTTGTTTGTCTTGAATTCCGGTGTCGGAGGAGGAGATACCGACTGAGGCACAAAAACTGTCTCACTCGAACTTGGACTGTTTCCAGTTTGAGTGTATCCGAGGCCGAACCTATTTGATTGACCAAGACCAAGAAGTCTATCCAACTTACTCCTTCCTGAAGAGAATCGCTGTAAGTCATTCTTGAGTTGGAAAATGGTCTTTGTCATTTCCAGGTTATCCTGTCGAGCCTCGTTGTAGAGCTTTGAAAAGTGATTCGCGTTATCCACCAGATTTGTATGTTCCTTTTCAAGTTGCTCATTGGACTCTTGAAGGGAAGCATTTTCTTTTATCAGGTTTTCCCTTTCCACTTCAAGAGCGTTTGAGAGAGAAGTCGCCCTTTTTGCTTCTTCTTCGAGATCATGCACTCTCCCTCTCAAACTCTTGTTTTGCTTAGCCACTTTCTTTGAGTCCCTCAAAAGTCTGTGGTAGGCTAGAGCAAAATCTTCACCTTCCGAATCATCCGATTCGTTGTCCGTTGCGTTCTTTTCAACAGTGGAGTTGGACAACGACTCAGATGTATTTGCCATAAAGCACATGAAGGGTGAAGATGTGGACGCGTGGAATGCCGTGGAGCTCTTTTCTTCATCACTTGAAGACGACTCATTTGACGTTGAGTTGTCATCCCAAGTGACGACTTGCATCGCCTTCTTCTTTGCCGGATACTTGTTAGGACACTCCGTTGCAATGTGGCCGTAGCCTCGACATTTGAAGCATTGCAGTTGTCCTTCTGAACTTTTCTTATCCTTTGAGAAGTTCTCCTGCTTTCTTGACTTGTCTTTGTTCGACTTTCCGAAGGATGGAGATTTGCTTGAATTACCCCTTCGAAAGTTGCGGCGAAACTTCCTTGTCAAGAGAGCGAGCTGCTTCTCAAATTCCTCCATAGAAAGGTTCTCGTCATCGTCCGAGGAGGATGTATCCGCGTCTTCTTCCTTAGTTGTTTTCAACGCATATCCTGAAGACTTAGAAGTGGATGCTTTTCCAGAAGAATTGTTAGTATTAAAAGTCATTTCATAAGTTTGTAATGAACCAACTAATTCTTCTACACGTATTTCGTCCGGGTGTTTAATAGTTTCAATGGCAGTAACCTTTGGGCGAAATCGTTCAGGAAGAGTTCTTAAGATTTTTCTGACAATCTTAAATTCTGGAATCTTCTCTCCCAGATTAGCACATGAGTTTACGATGTCTTGCAATCGTGTATAGTAGTCCGTGAAAGATTCATTTTCTGCCATCAAGATAGAGTCAAACTTGCTCGTAAGCATCTGCAGTTTCTGAATCTTCACGAGGTTAGTTCCCTCATGTGTAACCTGGAGAACATCCCAGATTTCTTTCGCAGTCTCACATGCCGAGACGCGAGAGAATTCAGTTTGAGATAAGGCATTAAAATAGCATTAATTCCCTTGCCATTGTAAGAAGATAACTCAAACTCTTCCTTGGTCCATTTCGACCTAGGTTTTAAGGTGTGAACATCAGAGATAAGGTCAGTTGGATTAGTCCATCCTGATTCAATTGAATGCCACACCCTTTCGTCGATGGAAGATAAAAAAGCTTTCATCCGTACTTTCCAGTACGCATAATTTGTTCCATCAAAGAAAGGGGGTCGATTGATGTTTCCACCTTCAACCATTGTTCACAACCCTATTCCCGCTCCGATACCACTTGTTGGGTCGTATATAATACGGATCTAAATAGGGGAAGAAACACCTAGAGGGGGGTGAATAGGTGAAACGTATAAACACTCCAAAAATCGTTGCGATAAAACCCAATGCGGAAAATAAAATAACTCGCAAGATTTTTACGTGGAAAACTCCATCACCGGAGTAAAAAACCACGGGACCGATAACACGGCAGAAATCCACTAGAATTAAAACACGTACAAGGTGATTTACCGTACACACTTACGACTCAACCTTTTCCATACGCTCCTAGAGGATCTTCTCCGCTCGCTCCGACGCTTCTCGAATCCACGATCTGCGCCCAACGCCGAATCCACGGCGTCCAACGTCGAATCCACGACGTCCGACCGAATCCACGGTCTTCACCCAATAGCACACTTCGAATCCACGAATGTGCCTCGCTCCGAATCCACGAGAGCGATTGAACCTTGAATCCACAAGGACACGCGAATCCACGCGCCGATTTTTGGGGAAAAATCGTTGTTTTTGGGTGGTGATGATCCGCCGAATACTTAGATCAAAGATAGATCGGAAATACCATCTAAGTATTCATTAGTTTGATTCAACTCAAGATGTGAGTATGAAAACCTTGAATCAAACTAATCAATATAGATGAAGAAACATAGAGTATTCTCTAATGATTTCCTTTCTTCTCTATATGTGGATCTATAGCCGTATAAGATGATATATGAAAATGACGGCTATGTGGATTCACCCTAGAAAGAAAGACATAGGGTGTATTTATAGGTTAGAAACCCTAGGAAGGAGATAAGAATCAAAAACCTGCCATTTCTGGATTTTTACGGACGGCGATCCGGATCGTGATAACTGAGATCCGGATCGTCATAACGAAACAGCCAATTCCAGAAAAACGAAGGTTCGGGATCCGGATCATGTGACTACGATCCGGATCGTTCATACAGTTCACCAAACATCAACGTTCGGGATCCGGATTGCGAAGCAAGATCCGGATCGTCCAAGGTAGATGGTAAACTCAACGTTCGGGATCCGGATCAAGAGACTACGATCCGGATTGCGACGATGTATGAACGAACCACCTTCGGGATCCGGATCGAACAACCTGATCCGGATCCTGAACATGTCCCAAGTCCAGTTTTTGATTTTTTATGCAATGAAAGATTCTTCCAAGTGTTTCTACACTACAAGAAGTATTCGGATCACACAAATTCTTTAGTTAAACATACCTGATCCTTTTGAATTCTTCTATCTTGAGATTGAGTTAAATGATCCAACTTTCTTCACCTTCAATCTTCAAGACTTGAGACTTTCACGAAACTACGCCAACTCAAATTCCGTAACAAACAGAGATATCTTTGGGTCCCGGTGCCGCCGTAAGCACCTCTCACACTGTCACTATAACCAGTGTGCTCTAACGACCTCAACAACCAAATCTCCTCTCGTCTGCCTCGCAGAAGGTCAAAGTCCTCTCCTTCCGCAGTCTAACATCCTGTGGCACTGTGCCAACCAAAACCCAAACACTAGGTCAAAACGCCGAACTGCCATAATTACCAATAAGTCTACCCGTATATCTCGCGGCCTCAACTGCATAGGACATAATCCACAAGCCTCCCCCACATACACAACACTAACAGGAACCTGTACCTCAAGTGCATGTGGTAACAATCTGCCCCTAGTCCATGCAGGAATGCAACATGCTCCTACTCCGACTGCTGTGATGAAATCACACCTGCGACAACTCGATCCACTACCGTGGCGCCCTCCAACCGGGCGGCACAGATTCATCCGCTCAAAGAAAGTGGTTGTCGCCCAATCTGCCTGAAAGTCAGGACTATCCACAATGGAGCACGACCTCTGTCTCTGCTCACATTGAGGCGACGGATAAAGTCCTCCGCAGATAACAAATCCACGCTACCGCTGCGCCACTCCGATATAGAGGTTGATGCTACCATCGGGGTCCACCCGATCTTTGGCATCACGGGAACCCGTTATCCAGGAAAAATAAAATCAGAAATATCTCTGCCGGCCGATCTGTCCTCCATCACCCGGCGCCAAGCGCCAATATCCAGAACTCACCTCTGGCGGCAGATCCCTATCCAAAGGAATTGCAGCGCCGCGCTCCATACACCACGCCTACACCATCGAAGCGTCAATAATCCAAAACGGAGGGACCAACTAAACTGAAAGGTATCCTGGCGCAATCCACTCTCAGCCACACATATCCTATGCGCCTCGTCCCTCGAAACCTGGAGCGCGTAGTTCAACGACTGTATAAACTCCCTAGCACAGGGAGGCTCTCCGAGAGTCTCTCCATCACCACCAACCCCAATTCTGCCTACAAAGGCTCCAACTCAAACCTATGAATCGGGATGGTTCAGACTGCCGGGACTGGCTCCATCGATCAATGATGTCCCTAAGCTCAGCTACTATCCACTATCCATTCTGCCTCGGTGCCTCGGCACTACTCATTGACACGGAGGGGCTGCTCGCTCAGTCGGTGCCACAAGTACAACTGAAGGTACCACTCCATAGGAAGAAAGTACTGGAGGACACTCAAGCGGTACTGCCACTGGCTATGCTCTCTGCTCCAACAAGCGCATCAAACGTTCCATGGCTTCTTCCTGGCATCGGACAGCCTCCGACATCTGTGCCATCTGGATCCATAACTCCTGGGTCTCGCTCTGCTCTGATAGCTCTGCCTCCCGCTGCTCGGGTTACTAATCAGATGCGGAAAGCGCATTCCTCACAGCACGACGTCTCGTAAGCATCGTAGACCACTGCACAATAACAAACATCAGGACACAACAACCATACGACCCAATCCAGCGAAAGTCTAAGACATGTTATCAATTCCACAGCATTATGTTGTCTGCAGCCAACATAATCGCTTAGGAGCATAAACATACCAATCACTCATCCCGTCTCTTGGGAGAGGCACAAAACTCGATCAGGACTCTCGCTAAAAGTCACGACTCTCACGTAGTCATCCTAATGTCCAACCACAAGCCTAGGGTTTCTAAGTCCTCAATGACCTACAACCTAGGCTCTGATACCACTCTAATCTGTCACGCCCCGGGGTCGAAACTGCGACCCGGCTCGCCAACAGATCCGCCACCTATGCCAAACCCGCATAGGCGAAGCGTCCTACCTGCAAGAAAAGTACTACAGCTAAACAGATATCAGAGCTATAAATAAAAATCTGCTGTATAACTAAATCAATTACTGTACAACTGGAAATAATACAACAATGTCCGTCTCCCAAAAATGATAATCATACAGTATCCTCATATACAAACTCAGAACTCAACCGGGAGGTATCTCCAATAAATACATCAGTGTACAGGCTCTCAATACATGACAATCCTCACTACAACAGTCTCTCAAAGAAGGAAAAAAAATAAAATAACTAAACTACTGAAGCTCTCCTCTGAAGGGGTACCGCTACACACCAACGACGGGTAGGGAACTAGCTCGCGACTCCCTCGCCTCGGTCAGAAGGATCAGCAACAGGAACAACAGGAACCGGAGTAGAGTCCCTGGGGAAAGACACCACGACGGGTGTGAGAACTACATCCCACAGTAGTTCTCAGTGGGTGCCGCCAACAAGCCCGACGGTCTGCCCACTAAGTCTACTAGAGGCATAATGCAACAAATGTAGTACTGTAAGGAAAGCTGGGAAAAGTAAATTCTACAGCTACTATGCCTCTATCTAGATGCTCAAGGAGTGGAACAGAAAGAACATTATGCCACAACTAACTCTCATCTCGGATCACCCAATCTGAACTGACTGCCTCCTCGGGTCCAGTCAAACCTGCGCCAACCTACTGCCGTTACGTCCCGGAGGAGCGGACTTATGTAGGACGTCCATGACTGCCAACACCAGCACAGCCAGAGGGACAAATGCAACGACAAGTCGCGATATAAAAGCTCAATCTCACGCCGGTACAACAACCTGGTCTCGCCTACTCCGGAGTGGCACTCGAGGGGAGCGACCCGCTCGAGTAAAAAGTAACCCATCTCAAGTATCTCTGTAAAGTATCTCTGTAGCTCAAATGTGGCTCATGCAGGCTATGATCCACGATCAAACAGATCGGTAACTCCAAGCTCAAAGCACAACTCAGTCGGAAAAAGAACCTCGACTCGAACAGGAATAGCCCAAAACACTCTCACAACTATGTCGGAGAACCCTCAACGACTCAATCTGATAATGCACGACCATGGCTGAGTCGGGAAACCTCCACGACTCGATCAGCCAGAACCCCAAGATCCTCAAAGCTAAGTGGGAGAACCACCTCCACCACTAAATCAGAAAAACAACCTCTACATCACACTCTACCAACTCATAGCACAAAGTCGCATCCACTGCGAGAAACTGCCTCAACAGGCCAACACCGCATCCACTGCGAACAACTGCCTCAACAGGCCAACATCGCATCCACTGACACGAGGAAGGGTCCGGGAACCCCGAAAGACTAGAACCTACAATCCAAATCAAACAAGAACAGGCTCTAGGCATAGCCTCTCGTTGTTCTCGTCCCAAGAAGAAGGCAGACCTTAGAACCCAGACCACTCGAATCATCTCGGGTGGTTAATTTATAGGAAAAAGGTGACATTTCTTACTGAAGCCATCTGATCTGTAAGAAATCCATATTTAATGATTTTTAGTTCTTTTTTTGGAAAACAGTTGAAACCAAGTCTTATATCCAAGCCTCGAAGGGCTAATGCCTTCGTCCAATCAAACAAGACAGACTCCGGCGACCCTACGATGCTTGGAAGAAACCATTTGGTTGACAAAAATCATATGTGTGTCCAAAAAGGTTCTGGGTTTAAGGTCCTGCTAACACTGATATACCGCAGCCACTAACACAGCGGCGACAGATAAAACAAGAGAATAAAACATCTCGGGACCGCCGTCTACCCAAACAGCTCCCGCTACAGATGAACAACCAACTACATCTACCAGACTCCACTCTACTCCCAAGCACGAGTGTAACATGCATCCCACACTAAAAGATAACTCCTGACCACTCGGCCCACTACCCGGGCGAGGAAAAACACTATGTCCAGGAAAGTAGAAGTGTGGATGTCTAAAGCAGAAATAACCCTAGCCCAAGTGAGGGTTTTCTACTAGTCTGGTTACACATGCAACATATGACGGGGTGCTAGGTCAAATTCCAAGATAACAATAATCAACAGCTTGTAGGGAAGGAAAAATAAACACATGATCATCTAACAGCATTAGGAACATCAATTCCTATAATCTAGCATGCTATATAGAACACATCTATAACATGCAAGTCCCTACACAGATAGAATTAATGCACAGTCCATAGGTCATGAAGACGAGGCCACCCACCTGAAAATGCTAACTGTCCGGAGTTCCACAGCTGAAAACACCAGAAGCAACAACCTCCACTAATCCTCAACACCAACGGGTTCACAAACATCCGCAAATACTCCTGGGTACAACAAAAGGTCCAAGGTTACACTTTATTCCACAAAATAACCAAGTACAAAAATCTGCAGAAGACAGTCCTGAAGATCTGAAATTTCCACCTGCAGAAATGCCCTGAAAATTCCAATAAAAATATCACAGCGAGCGTCTCGTCGAGACCTTCGAAACGGGTACCTGTACGCCCAAATCCGAGCCCCGTAGGCCAAGTTACAAATTCCACAGTACAGGTGCGCAAACACTCACAACCACACAACTGTAAACTCAAACACAGATAAAAGGGGAATAGTATACCTTCGGGCAAGCCTCAGAAAAATCCCGGAAAAATACAATGATAATCCTTGCGACGAGTATATCCAAAAAGTGTACAGGCTCGTCTCAATCCGACACTCGGGTGCGGAGATAAAATTCTGGCAAGGGGCCGCTGTCCAAAAACTCCACCAGAAAACAGCAGCTTAGAAATGCCTCGAAAATCGTGTCATAAACTCTGAATCCAGCAAGATGATCAACACGAAAGTCGAAGACGTACCTCTCGTGATTCCAACGCCACAGAAATCGTCCAAAAATACTGAAGGAGTAGCTCTGTGGACCTCTCAGATCAAACTGCGACGATAACGGGCCTCCGATGAAAAATCGCCACACTGCGCTCCGATGCCGAAGTCATCGACGCTGCGGCTTCCAAAAAATCCGGGCTTCCGCCAGAAGATGCGCAACACGAAGATCTCTAACTTTGCTAAAGGGGCTATGGGCAGGGGAGCTCGAGAAAGGGGGCAAAAAGCCCCAGCAACGTGCCTATTTATAGGCCCAGCCCGAAAATCCAACAGTTTTGGAATTTTGGCCCAAAACCGAGCGCCCGAATCTTCCGGGCTGCTACAGTAACGGGCCCAGCCCGTTACTGTTCACGCCAAGAAATTTCCCAAGCTGCCACGTAGCCCCCCAAACAGCAAACAGCTGTTTGGGCCAACCGCGCTGCGCCACGCGGCCGAAGCGGGTGCCGACACGTGGCGCCCCCGAGCGGGAAGCGCGGGTCAGCGCGCCCACGTCGCGCCCCACGTGCGCCCACGCGCGCCTGTCGGGCACGCGGCCCGAGGTACCAGCTCCCTGCACCGTGGACCGCGCGCACAACACCGCACCAACCCCGATCTGCCACGTGTCCACCCCCGGTCCACCGTGCACCCGCGCCTCTTTCGTGGACCGCGCCCGCTGCGCCGGCCAACCTGAAGGCGCCACGCGTCCTCCGCCCGGGTGCACGCCTCCGCGGTGGACCGCGCGCCTGCCCGAGCTCGCTCCGCCGCGCTCCGCCGCTGCCCGCCGCCGCCGGCGATGCCCGGCCGGCCGGAACAGTAACCCAAGTCTCGAAATCCATGTTTTCGCATCCGATCTCCGAAAAATACAAATAAATAGTCCATCTTGACCGTTTTCGCGCGCTGAATCCAAATCCGAAGTCCGATTTGCCAAATTCCACTTCTAAAATTTACCAAAAATTCCCGGAAGAGCAAACTTGATCGGTTTTTCATGCCGGGTCCAATCCTTGAGTCCAATATGCGCGCAAACACCTCTAACACCCAACATGGGTCTCCAGAAGCCGCAGATCCAACAGTAATCCAAACGTGGGAATTTCCGAGTCCTCACACCTACACTCTCTGGTCCCTGAGAGTCCGTAAGGTCACTCGTAACCGCTCCTCGTCTGTACGCGAGTTGATCCATGAAGGGTCTGAAAGTTCTGTTCATCAAACCCATGAACGCCACTGGGGCGTTCAAAAACCCACCCCCGAGGCAATGACACGCGAAACGCCCTAAAACTCTTGGCGAAACTCGGTGGTAACCCTGAAAGGGAAACTACCGGACTGAACCGCCCTAAGATTTCGGACAAATGACGGCTCGACCCGCCTGGCAACCCTACCGTCCCGTCTCTCTTGATCGAAACTAACCCGAGTAAGCCTGCTCCTCGACTTGGAGTTCCCTGCTATGACGCCACTGGTTCGCAGACCACCTCTTACAGTGTTGAGCAATCGCCAACCAAAGTCTCGGGGTGCGTCGCGGTACCCCAGTCCTACCGCCCAACCCGGACTGACGGTCCCTTAACTGCCCAAAAAGAAACCCGACAATCAAGGGGAAAAGCACACTCATACCCTCACACGACTCGAGGACGTGCCAATCAAACCAGCCGGGTCACCGCTTACAAGTAATCCTCCTTTGAAAACAATGAACCCGCCTGTCACCAATACGGGCACTAGCTCGGAGCATAACCACCATTCCGGGTTGCCCCTTCCGACTGTCCGTTCTACCGAGGCGATGGTCAAAACTAAAGTTAGGTTTTAGCAATCCGACCTACCACAAGGTCTACCCCACAGAAAAAGCTAAATGCAGGGCATCCTAGCCGAAAGTAACCAATGCCAGAGTGTCATGTAGTCAAAAACCCCCGCTGACCTACACTTCATTTGCTATTAGTAGTCTCGTAACCCAAAACCCTCCCGATTATGCCTTGGTCATGGAAAGCTGGCGACAGAAACCAAGAAATACGGTCCTACTTCCGTCTTGGCACCGAAGGGGTGCGACTGTAACACCCCCGGAATTTGGATTAGTCCTCTATATAAATGATATAATAGGACTAAATCTCTAACCCGGCTATAGCATTTTGGATGGTAGCAAGATCCAAGAGGAACATGAGAGTTAAGCGTGCTAGAGCTAGAGTAGTTCTAGGATGGGTGACCCCCTGGGAAGTGGGGCGTCACAGTAGGCCAAACTCCAAAGGTGTGAGTTTGGGCCTCGCGAGGTAGGCTTTTTGGGACGGCTAGATGTCAGGAGAGTTAAGGCCTATACGGCCAAGCAACTCAAGGAGACGTTTCGTCCAATCAAGATCACCCCGAAAAGATGAGTGGAACAGTCAATGCCTAGAGCGGTAAGAGTCAGACGGGAGACATATCGGTAACCGCGATTACGTAGCAGGACGGATCAACAGCAGACGGTTGGTGGCTCAAATTGACAAGGGAGGTAGCATAACAATGGCTCGTTACTGGGTCGGTCATCGAATAAAGGCCGAACGTCGGCGCCCGACAGGGAAACTGCAATCTCTCCTAGTGCCAGAGAAAAACGAGCGGATCATGAGGGGCACGAAGACATTTGGGAGCGCAAGTCGGACATGTTTGGGCACTTTCCCCATTTGAGGGATTCCTGGTGTTTTTAAGTTTCGGGGACGAAACTTCTTTTAAGGTGTGAGTGATGTAGCACTCGAGGAATTCAAGTGTGTTTGCGAGCGAGGAAGCAGATCTAAACCTCAGTGATTTGCATACCGGTGCGCGAATGGCACAGTTGCCGAAGCACAAATTCTGCCTTTCCGATCCGAGTCTGACCTCAGAAATCTGAGGTCGCCAGTGCGACCGTCTCATCGAATCGAGTGGAAATGGTATAGACCGTTTGCTGATCCGACGGTCGGATCGTCCGGAAATCAGCAAGGAAACTAGTGGGGCCCGCGACTTAAGTGAATAGTGTTTGAATAGTAACACCCTGATTTTTGTTTCTCGCATTGGCCAGCGTCGCCGATCGACTGTCTGGAGTCCGAATCTGATGATCCAGGTAGTCGATTTAAATGGCGTTGTCGATCCGAGCGCATTGGCGCAGACAAAATCTATGTTTGACGACCCTAGAGCCTCAAAAAGCGTGAATTACAGTGGAAAATGCGACGTTTTGCACAATACACCCTATATTTTACGCTCCGTCTTGCGTGCTACTCTTAGGAGAGGGACCAAAGTACGAGAAAGGTTGGCTGGGAGGGACTGGGCTCTAAACTTCAAGAGAAGAAGGGGTTAAATGCAATTGTGCAACATGCACTACTTATACATGCATTCGGGCTAGGGTTTCTTTTAAACCCTAACCCCGTAGCCCTTCCCCCCAGCCGCCAGCTCCAACGACTCCACCCCCTCTGCCGCACTCCCCGGAGGTAGCGCACCGGCCGCCGCCACCTTGTCGACGGAGAAGAAGGAGAACTACATTCTCCTTCATCTCGGTTGAGAAAAAGAAGAGGTTCTTCCTGAAGACCTTGGTGGCTCCGAGCTTCACCTGGAGGCTCCTCGAGGGCTGAGACACCAAGCTGAGGTGAACCCGACGTCAGCCGCCGCCGTGCGCCGCCGCGGGAGCATCCTTCCTCCTTCAGTTTTCCGGCGAGGTGAGTTCATGGAAGTTCTTATTTTGATTTGGCCCAAGGACCACTCCAATGGGTTCCTGACATTGCATGGACCTCTTCTGTGAAGTGGGGGTGGTCGCCGTTGTCACGCCCCGGGTGTAAACCAGAACCCGGGCCCGTCCACAGATCCGCCGTGCACACGGAATTTTCCGTGTACACGAAGCGCTGATAACCTGCTCAGATATAAAACAAGTAATAAAGGAGCATAAAACAGAGCTAACTAAAACTAATACAACTCAGACAAATACTGGAAATGAAAGTACAGTAAGCTCTCAAAAATATACAAGTGTCTCTCCCAGCTCACGAAATATATACAACCAGCTGGCCGCAGCCAGACCCAAAATAAAAGGAAAATACAACCGTCTGAGTGTACAGGGGATACATCAAAACTATCAAAAACTCGAACTCGGGGGCAGTGGCTATCTAGTCAGCGATCCTCTTACCTCGGTCCAGGGAAGAGGGTCCCGCAACTCCCGCAGAGAACTCTGCAAAACAAAGGGGAACAGAAAAGAGAAAACAGTGGGGGGTGAGAACTACTATAAAAACAGTAGCCTCCCCTAGTGGGTAGACCTCAAACTCAGACATGCCCACTAGGACTATCCGAGGCGAAGAAAATGAAACAAAGGTGGTAAGCTACAAGTACACTACTAATGCAAAGCTACCACTAACATGCCTCTACGATGTCTGCTAGAGAATGGCTAAAGGCAAGCACCAGAACGTAAGGACTGACAGACCAACACAATCAAAACACCAGTAAACACTGGTACTGCCTGCTCTGCTGTCAACCTCACAACTCAGTATCTCCCCTGTCCAAAATAGACCGGAACCCAACACGGTCTAGCCGGCACCCAACACGGCCTGACCGGCACCCAACACGGTCGGAATCCTACTCCGGAGTGGCACTCGAGGGGAGCGACCCCACACGAGCATAGTATCACAGTCACTAGTATCATCAGTACCATAAATAGCAGGACGGGGTCACGACCCAGATCCAAGTGGGAAAAACCCATCCACTAAAGGGAAACTCGATCCCCTACCTCCAATCTGATGCAAGAGTAATAATAATAATAATACTAATCCGGTCAACCGCCCACAGTCCGCGGTCGCCGCAACACCCAAACCTCGATCCCCGACTGTCCCAACTCTGAACATCTGGCTACACAATCCCCTAAGACTAGACGACAGGAGAACGAATAAAAGCATGGTTTCTCCTAAGTCAATTCCAATATGTTTGTGTAGCAGAAAAAGATGGCTTAGCTAGATGACCATTCAAGCATGCAAAGTCCTTTATTTGCTATAATTACTCCAATTATTCAAACATATGCAACATTAAGTGTTTGGGTAATCCCGATGTGTTACGGAATTTGAGTTGGCGTAGTTTCGTGAAAGTTTCAAGTCCTGAAGATTGAAGGTGAAGAAAGTTGGATCATTTAACTCAATCTCAAGAAAGAAGAATTCAAAAGGATCAGGTATGTTTAACTAAAGAATTTGTGTGATCCGAATACTTCTTGTAGTGTAGAAACACTTGGAAGAGTCTTTCATTGCATAAAAATCAAAAACTGGACTTGGGACAAGTTCAGGATCCGGATCAGGTTGTTCGATCCGGATCCCGAAGGTGGTTCGTTCATACATCGTCGCAATCCGGATCGTAGTCTCTTGATCCGGATCCCGAACGTTGAGTTTACCATCTACCTTGGACGATCCGGATCTTGCTTCGCAATCCGGATCCCGAACGTTGATGTTTGGTGAACTGTATGAACGATCCGGATCGTAGTCACATGATCCGGATCCCGAACCTTCGTTTTTCTGGAATTGGCTGTTTTGTTATGACGATCCGGATCCTAGTTATCACGATCCGGCTCGCCGTCCGTAAAAATCCAGAAATGGTAGGTTTTTGATTCTTATCTCCTTCCTAGGGTTTCTAACCTATAAATACACCCTATGTCTTTCTTTCTAGTGTGAATCCACATAGCCGTCATTTTCATATATCATCTTTTACGGCTATAGATCCACATATAGAGAAGAAAGGAAATCATTAGAGAATACTCTATGTTTCTTCATCTATATTGATTAGTTTGATTCAAGGTTTTCATACTCACATCTTGAGTTGAATCAAACTAATGAATACTTAGATGGTATTTCCGATCTATCTTTGATCTAAGTATTCGGCGGATCATCACCACCCAAAAAACAACGATTTTACCCCAAAAATCGGCGCGTGGATTCGCGTGTCCTTGTGGATTCAAGGTTCAATCGCTCTCGTGGATTCGGAGCGAGGCACGTTCGTGGATTCGAACGGTGCTATTGGGTGAAGACCGTGGATTCGGTCGGACGTCGTGGATTTGACGTTGGACGCCGTGGATTCGGCGTTGGGCGCAGATCGTGGATTCGAGAAGCGTCGGAGCGAGCGGAGAAGATCCTCTAGGAGCGTATGGAAAAGGTTGAGTCGTAAGTGTGTACGGTAAATCACCTTGTACGTGTTTTAATTCTAGTGGATTTCTGCCGTGTTATCGGTCCCGTGGTTTTTTACTCCGGTGATGGAGTTTTCCACGTAAAAATCTTGCGTGTTATTTTATTTTCCGCATTGGGTTTTATCGCAACGATTTTTGGAGTGTTTATACGTTTACACCTATTCACCCCCCCTCTAGGTGTTTCTTCCCCTATTTAGATCCGTATTATATACGTGACCCAACAAGTGGTATCAGAGCGGGAATAGGGTTGTGAACAATGGTTGAAGGTGGAAACATCAATCGACCCCCTTTCTTTGATGGAACAAATTATGCGTACTGGAAAGTACGGATGAAAGCCTTTTTATCTTCCATCGACGAAAGGGTGGGCATTCTATTGAATCAGGATGGACTAATCCAACTGAACTTATCTCTGATGTTCACACCTTAAAACCTAGGTCGAAATGGACCAAGGAAGAGTTTGAGTTATCTTCTTACAATGGCAAGGGAATTAATGCTATTTTTAATGCCTTATCTCAAACTGAATTCTCTCGCGTCTCGGCATGTGAGACTGCGAAAGAAATCTGGGATGTTCTCCAGGTTACACATGAGGGAACTAACCTCGTGAAGATTCAGAAACTGCAGATGCTTACGAGCAAGTTTGACTCTATCTTGATGGCAGAAAATGAATCTTTCACGGACTACTATACACGATTGCAAGACATCGTAAACTCATGTGCTAATCTGGGAGAGAAGATTCCAGAATTTAAGATTGTAAGAAAAATCTTAAGAACTCTTCCTGAACGATTTCGCCCAAAGGTTACTGCCATTGAAACTATTAAACACCCGGACGAAATACGTGTAGAAGAATTAGTTGGTTCATTACAAACTTATGAAATGACTTTTAATACTAACAATTCTTCTGGAAAAGCATCCACTTCTAAGTCTTCAGGTTATGCGTTGAAAACTACTAAGGAAGAAGACGCGGATACATACTCCTCGGACGATGACGAGAACCTTTCTATGGAGGAATTTGAGAAGCAGCTCGCTCTCTTGACAAGGAAGTTTCGCCGCAACTTCCGAAGGGGTAATTCAAGTAAATCTCCATCCTTCGGAAAGTGGAACAAAGGCAAGGGTACTCCAAGTCACAAGTCAAGAAAGCAGGAGAACTTCTCAAAGGATAAGAAAAGTTCAGAAGGACAACTGCAATGCTTCAAATGTCGAGGCTACGGCCACATTGCAACGGAGTGTCCTAACAAGTATCCGGCAAAGAAGAAGGCGATGCAAGTCGTCACTTGGGATGACAACTCAACGTCAAATGAGTCGTCTTCAAGTGATGAAGAAAAGAGCTCCACGGCATTCCACGCGTCCACTTCTTCACCATTCATGTGCTTTATGGCAAATACATCTGAGTCGTTGTCCAACTCCACTGTTGAAAAGAACGCAATGGACAATGAATCGGATGATTCGGAAGGTGAAGAGTTTGCTCTAGCCTATCACAGATCTTTACAGGATTTAAAGAAACCGGCTAAGCAAAACAAGGGGTTGAGAGGGAGATTGCAGGATCTCGAAGAAGAAGTAAAAAGGGTAACTTCTCTCTCGACCGATCTTGAAGTGGAAAGGGATAGTTTGATAAAAGCAAATGTTTCCCTTCAAGAGTCCAATAAGCAGCTCGAGAAGAACTATATAGATATGGTGAACAAAGCAAACTACTTCTTGAAGCTCTATGGCGAGGGCCGACAGGAAAGACGGGAAATGACAGAGACCATTCTCCAACTCAAGGATGACTTACAGCAATTCTCTTCAGGAAGGAGTAAGTTGGATAAACTCCTTGGTCTTGGTCAAACAAATCGGTTCGGCCTCGGGTACACTCAAACTGGAAACAGTCCAAGTTCGAGTGGGACAGTTTTTGTGCCTCAGTCGGTATCTCCTCCTCCGACACCGGAATTCAAGACAAACAACGACAACAAACCTACCTCATCCTCCTCGGAATTGTCAAGCTCAAAGGTATGTTTTCGTTGTAATTTTGCAGGGCACATCAAAAGAAATTGCGAGATTTGTGCTCAAAGAACAAATCAACCTCATCTTGCAATTGCTACCAATAAGCTCACTTCCCGGAATTCAAGGAAGGATTTTTCAAAAGAAAAGAACATTGGTAGCACCTCAAACAAGACGATGACAAAAGAAAAAAATCAATCATACAAGACGTCGTCTTCAAGGAGAATCTCTCAACCTTTACCAACATACTCCAAAACTCAAAAGGTTTGGGTATGCAAAGGTGAAACCCCTCCTTGTCTTTAATCGTTCTACGATTAAATCTTGTATAGTTTATGTAGACTATTTTCTCTTCTTCTTTTTCTTTTGGCCAACTCGTCAACCATCCTTGGGAGGTAAATGGTACATCTTTTTATTGGTTGATGATTTCTCTCGGTTTTCATGGGTAGCATTTTTGAGAGAGAAAGCTGATACGTTTGACTCTTTTCATGAGATTTGCCATCGTATTATGATTGAAAAGAATGAAAAGATCATTCGTGTTAGAAGTGATAGGGGTGGAGAATTCATAAATTCAAAATTCATTGACTTTTGTACTTCAAATGGAATTAAACATGAATTCTCGGCACCCTATACACCTCAGCAAAATGGTGTTGTTGAGCGCAAAAACCGGGTTGTTCAAGAGATGGCGCGTGTGATGCTTCATAGCCGGAAATTACCGCTACATTTTTGGGCTGAAGCTGTGAACACCGCTGTCTATGTCATTAACAGAGTGTATTTGCGCCCAGGAACCTTGAATACACCATATGAGCTGTGGTTTAGTAGAAAACCGGATATCAAGTACTTTCGTATCTTCGGGAGTCGATGTTACATCTTACGTGACCGGGAAAATCTTGGAAAGTTCGACTCTCGAAGTGATGAAGGGATCTTTTTGGGTTATTCTACGAATAGCAGAGCATATCGAGTATTTAACATCGAATCTAAGACGATCGTAGAATCTATAAATGTTAAAGTAGATGAAGCTTCTCACTTTGAATCTGAAAAATCTACCCTCGATATCTCTCTAGATGATGATTCTCCTGCTAGTGCATCTTCTGATAATAATACTTCCAATATTAATGATGCATCTAATGGCTCTTCTAGTTTATCTGATGTGCAGGAATCATCTCGTGTACCTCCGAGTACTCCGTTTCAACAAACGCTACGAATCTCCAAGGATCATCCGGAATCGAACATCATTGGAGATCCACAAGAAGGAGTTAGAACTCGAAGGCAGTTGGTTTGCGGATTTGCTTGCTACGTATCCTTAATCGAACCAAAGACAATAGATGAAGCTCTTCAGGATGACTACTGGATTAAAGCTATGCAGGAAGAGCTCCATCAATTTGAGCGAAACAAAGTCTGGGAATTAACGAAGCCTCCAAAGCAACATAATGTGATAGGTACCAAATGGATCTTCAAGAACAAGAAAGATGAAGATGGTACTATCATTAGGAACAAGGCACGACTAGTTGCTCAAGGCTACTCTCAAGTAGAAGGTATAGACTTTGACGAAACTTTCGCCCCTGTAGCTAGACTCGAGTCCATTCGTATATTGTTTGCTATTGCTTGTCATTTTAAAATCAAATTATTTCAAATGGACGTCAAGAGCGCATTTCTAAATGGGTTTTTAAATGAGGAAGTTTATGTAGCTCAACCGAAAGGTTTTGTAGATCATAAACAACCTAACCATGTTTTTCGTTTGAAAAAGGCTCTTTACGGTCTGAAACAAGCACCGCGAGCATGGTACGAAAGGTTAACAAAGCACCTTTTGGAGAAGGGCTATACTCGAGGGGGAGCTGACAGGACTCTCTTTGTGAAGCATTATCAAAATAATTTCATTGTAGCACAAATCTATGTCGATGACATTGTATTTGGTGCAACAAAAGATAATGATGCTTCTAAATTCGCGGAGACCATGGAAAGCGAATTTGAGATGTCCATGATGGGCGAATTGTCTTATTTTCTTGGATTGCAAATTAAACAAAATGATGAAGGTATTCACTTGAGTCAATCCAAGTATGCACTGGAGTTGGTCAAAAAGTTTGATCTAGAAAATTGTAAAGATTTTCCAACTCCAATGGGAACTAGCCACAAGGGACTTGGAAGTGAATCACATAGTGAGAATGTAGACGAGAAACTGTATAGAAGTATGATTGGAAGTCTACTTTACCTCACGGCTAGTCGCCCGGATATATCCTTTAGTGTTGGGATTTGCGCGAGATATCAATCAGCACCAAAGGAGGTTCACCTGAAAGCGGTGAAACGGATCATCCGGTACATCAAAGGATCAATTAATTTCGGAATTTGGTATCCTATGGGAACAAGTCTGGACATTGTTGGATACTCAGATGCCGATTGGGCAGGATCAGTGGATGATCGGAAAAGCACGAGTGGTGCATGCTTCTATCTTGGCCATTGCCTTGTTGCATGGCACAGTAAAAAGCAGAATTGCATAGCACTCTCGACTGCCGAAGCGGAATACATTTCAGCTGGAAGTTGCTCAACTCAACTCATTTGGATGAAAAGCGTACTGAGCGACTTTCGCATTTCAGCATCTTCGGTAACAATACTTTGTGACAACACAAGTGCTATTAACATTTCTAAAAACCCTGTGTTGCACTCTAGAACAAAACATATTGAGCTTAGATATCATTTTCTTAGAGAGCTAGTTGAATCAAATACTCTTCAACTTTCATATATTTCAACTGAAGATCAATTAGCTGATATTCTAACAAAACCTTTGGATCAAAAACGTTTATTCATTTGCGAAAAGCAATTGGTATGCTTCTTTGAAATAAACTTCTTTTTGAAACCTTTGCTTAGGATAGGTTTTGTATTTGTTTTGTTTTGTTCATTATCTATGTTTGTACATAGGACATTAATTGAGCATAGATCATAATTGACTTTAATTGCATCTTTTCGCACATTTAGAAATTTATTATGCTTTTGCCATCATAATATTTCATTGTTGCAATGATCATTTATGTTAATTAAATCATCTTCTAAAGTGATCAAAGTCAATTTCTCTCTCAATGATCTCTTGGTATAGTCATTATCTTATTTGACTGTTTAGTCGAGTATGAAATCGAGATCAATATTTGGTTGAATACTTTATATCTTAAATAATTGATAGCCAATTGAGGGGGAGTCAAAGCTAATGTAAAATGCTCAAAAGATGTGGAAAGAGTTACATCCCAATGAGGAGTGTGAAAACTACCACCACATGGAGGAAAGAGCTACCACCTTGGTCGTCCGAGTATTGTGTGCAGCTACCACATGTATACCAAGCATGGTTGTTCAAATTTTTGATTTAGTAAAATGCATGTTGAAATACTTGACTCTGTCAAATTTCAAGGTTGGTATAAGGTGGGATTTTAAAGAAAGATGCTCAAAGAGCCACTCTCTTCAACAGATTGTCTAGATACATTATCTACTATATTTGGGATTTCAAACATCTATTGATCTTTGTATTTCATTTTCTTTACCGAATTGATGATTTGATAAAGGCATTACTCATAAGATCAAGTTAGATGTAATTGAAGGTGTTCAACTTTAAGGGATTTAATTCTTGTAAATTTTCGTTTCATTTTTGGATATTATGATAGATTTGGCATAATCTAATTCTTGTTGTATGAAACGATGATTTTTGTTTAAAGTTGATACACATTTGTGCTTACAATCTTTTTCTGGTTTTTCTTGAATTTCTCTGAAATTTTTCTAAAGAAAAAGTTGGGGCCGATCCGGATCGGGCTAGATGATCCGGATCCCGAACGCAGGTTTTCTCCTGCGGGCTGACGATCCGGATTGGACCTGCCGATCCGGATCCCGAACGCAGTTTTCTCACTGCGGGTAGCCGATCCGGATCGCAAGCTCGGGAGGATCCGGATCGCGGCTAGGTTTTTATAAAGAACAAAAGGGTTTTGATTTCTTTACTCCAATCTTTTGTTCCGAAGTTTCCAGAGCCTCTCTCTCTAGATTTCATCCTTCCTGGAAGCTTTCAAACTCAGGTTCTTCAATTCCAAGTAAGTTTTATTGATCAAAATCTCGGTTTTTCACCGTTTTCTTCTTTTCCTCCTCAAACGCACGAAATTCTTGGATCAACTTTGTTTGTGGATGGTTTTTGATCAAATTTCTTTTGAAATAAGAACTCTGGGTTGTTTAGTTTTGATTATATGCTAGGTTCTCTCCTGATTAACGGATTTTTAGGCTTCGATTTCTAAAATTTCGGTTTTAGGGCATATAATAAGGATTTTCGAAATTCATGCAATTGATCTATTTTTAAAAGTCCTTTTGCAAAACTAATTTGATTCTTAGTCTCTCTACATGATTATGATTGTTTGGGTACAATTTTTCAAATTTTTGAAAATTAACAATTTTTCATGTGTTCTTGAGTTCGTCTTCACAGGATACATTTTTCACTAGCACTTAAAATGGTGATCACTTGGATTATTTTCCTACTTGCTGCCATGGTACATGTCAAGGATACTGCCAAGCCTAAGAAGGCTAAGAAAGCAAAGAAGTCTAAGGTTGATTCCGACACTGAATCAGAAACAGAGTCAATCGACTGGGATAACATCGAAATTGAGCAAGCTGTTCCCATTGTCTCCAAAGGGAAAGCAACTGCTGAAGCTTCAAAACCTACTGCAGCTGAAAAAGGGAAAGCACCAATGGAACCAAGTCCAGTTGGAACAAAAAGAAAAACTGGTGCAAGAAAAAGAGGCAGTGCTCAGGGAATTACCATTGAGGAACCAGTTGCTAGGCAGCCTCCTCCACAAGACTTCATCAGCTCCGACAGAATCAAGGATTTTGAGAAAGGGAATGCATTGGCGAGAGACATGTCAATGTCAAACCAATGAAGGAACGATCTGCAGCTTTTGGGACTTTGTTTGACCAAGCTGGTCTTGCTCAAATTTGCAACTTCCCTGAGGACTACTGGGTACTGTCCACATTCAGTTCGAATTTTTTATCAGAACGCTGCAAATCTGATTGATCACGAGGATGGACGTCGAGAATTTTACACTTTGGTTAAAAATATCAGAATCAAAGTCACACCCCAGCTGATTGGAGTTGTGCTAGGTATGACAGCCAGAGCTGATGGACTCCATTACCTAAAACTCAATGCTTCAACGACAACTCCTGGAGAGTTGTAGTTAATGGAATTTGTCTTCCAAATACTCGGTCGACCGGAAATTCTGTCTTCTCTAAAGAGCTTCGACCAGAGTATAGGTACTAAACTTCATTGTCTGCTACAACATTCTTCCCAACATGAATACGAAGGTTCTTCGATGGGACAGAATGTTATACCTTTATCTTCTTGGAAACCCGGCCGCATTGATGGGAGCAAACTTGAATATTCCTTATCTCATTTGGTCAAGGATGGCGCGATATGTGGAACACTCTCACCCCTCAGAGAGACTACCCTATCCAATGATTATCATGCGCATCCTTAGAAAGTTTAAAGTCGATACAAGCGCGAGCTCATACATGTACAGTTTGGGCACCATTAATGAGACGACAATTGTGAAGTCTCTCTCGACAAAGCCTGATGAACCCATAATACCTCCTCACCGGCAACGAGCACAACAACAACGAGCGACAACCTCTGCACCAGCAGAAACCCCTCCTATTCCACCAGCACAGCAGGCACCTCCATCTACTTCTGATGATGATGCGTCAGTGAGTTCAATCTATAAGGAACAACAGCGACTCTCAAACGAGCAAGAGCGCATGGCTACTGATGTCGCTGAAATGAAAGAGGCTATCAAAGAAGTTAAGAAGGAACAAGCTTCTATAAACAAACGGATCAAGAAAATGTTTCAGAAGCTTGGGTGTATCAGCTCCGACGACCTCTGCATAAAGTTTTTCTCTAATCTTTCTTTTGCAGGTTTTTAAGTTTTGTTCTTATTTAGTTCTCAGGAGTTTTCTTTATTTTTGTTTATCTAACTCTCCTTAAAGTTTTTGTGATTTTGGCTTTATTTGTGACAAAAAGGGGGAGAGAGTTTAGAACAATGATTTGAACAATGAACAATGAAATGATGGACAATGAACAATGAATGATGGTATGAATGATGAAATATCAAGGTAAGTATGATCTTTCAAGGTAAGTAAGATCTCAACTTCAACTTTTGGTTTTCATCTTGTGATTGTTTGCATGTCTCGACTAACTATTCGACTAACTATTTGGGCATGTAACATAACTAACAAGTTGATGTTGGACTAACAAGTTGTGACACTTGGTTTTTGATTACTTAAAAGATATGTTGTTCTTAACTCTGATCAATTACATATCTATATATATATAAGATGTTCACAAACATGTTCATGACATTTGGTTTTTTATTGCAAAAAGGATATGTTGGTGTTTTAACTATGATCTGTTTACATATCTGAATGTATAAATGTCATGGTAAGTATGAATGAGTATAAACTTCATCTCTGTTTGTGGTTTTTGAATGATATAAAATCCTTGAGGTATCTAACGATTTCTTTTGTCAAGAATGATTTCTTTTTGCAGAGAGTACAGATGTCTAAGTCTAGAGTCTGTTTTAGGAGTTTAACTCATGTATTGTATTTTGGATCTCCATTGTAAATTTTGTTGTATGGTGATAGCAACAAAAATATCTTTTTGAATTTTCTTTAGTGGATCTATGTTTTGTCACGAAACCGCCAAAGGGGGAGATTGTTACGGAATTTGAGTTGGCGTAGTTTCGTGAAAGTTTCAGTCCTGAAGATTGAAGGTGAAAGAAAGTTGGATCATTTAACTCATTCTCAAGAAAGAAGAATTCAAAAGGATCAGGTATGTTTAACTAAAGAATTTGTGTGATCCGAATACTTCTTGTAGTGTAGAAACCTTGGAAGAGTCTTTCATTGCATAAAAATCAAAAACTGGACTTGGGACAAGTTCAGGATCCGGATCAGTTGTTCGATCCGGATCCCGAAGGTGGTTCGTTCATACATCGTCGCAATCCGGATCGTAGTCTCTTGATCCGGATCCCGAACGTTGAGTTTACCATCTACCTTGGACGATCCGGATCTTGCTTCGCAATCCGGATCCCGAACGTTGATGTTTGGTGAACTGTATGAACGATCCGGATCGTAGTCACATGATCCGGATCCCGAACCTTCGTTTTCTGGAATTGGCTGTTTGTTATGACGATCCGGATCCTAGTTATCACGATCCGGATCGCCGTCCGTAAAAATCCAGAAATGGTAGGTTTTTGATTCTTATCTCCTTCTAGGGTTTTCTACCTATAAATACACCCTATGTCTTTCTTTATAGTGTGAATCCAATAGCCGTATTTTCATATCATCTTTTACGGCTATAGATCACACTATAGAGAGAAAGGAATCATTAGAGAATACTCTATGTTTCTTCATCTATATTGATTAGTTTGATTCAAGGTTTTCATACTCACATCTTGAGTTGAATCAAACTAATGAATACTTAGATGGTATTTCGATCTATCTTTGATCTTAAGTATTCGGCGGATCATCACCACCCAAAAAACACGATTTTACCCCCAAAAATCGGCGCGTGGATTCGCGTGTCCTTGTGGATTCAAGGTTCAATCGCTCTCGTGGATTCGGAGCGAGGCACGTTCGTGGATTCGAACGTTGCTATTGGGTGAAGACCGTGGATTCGGTCGGACGTCGTGGATTCGACGTTGGGACGCCGTGGATGTACGGCGGTTGGGCGCAGATCGTTGGATGTCAGAGAAGCGTCGGAGCGATCGGCGAAGATCCTCTAGGAGCGTATGGAAAAGGTTGAGTCGTAAGTGTGTACGGTAAATCACCTTGTACGTGTTTTAATTCTAGTGGATTTCTTTCCCTGTGTATTCGGTCCCGTGGTTTTTACTCCGGGTGATGGAGTTTCCACGTAAAAATCCTTGCGTGTTATTTATTTTCGCATTGGGTTTATCGCAACGATTTTATGGAGGTTTATACTTACACCTATCACCCCACATCTAGGTGTTTCTTCCCTATTTAGATCCGTATCTATA
>JAQNDB010003990.1:0-26215 GCA_029204045.2 Tillandsia leiboldiana | reverse complement strand
TAGAGGCTTGATTGCTGTTGAGAGTCTCCAGCTTCCTTCTTTTCAGGTCTTTACGGGCTTTGGTTAGTTTTGTCTCTTGAGGACTTGGTGGGCAGACCGTCGGTACTGGCGGTGGTACCCACTAAGAACTCCATTTTTGGTGTAGTTCTCACACCTTTGGGGTTTTTTCCCCTTCTTTTTCCTTCCTCTCCTTTGTTTTGCAGAGTCTTAGCGGGTGTTGCTGATCTGCGGTTGTTGATCGAGGCGAGAGGAGTCGCGAGCTAGATCCCTACCCATGTTTGGAGAGTAGCGATACCCCTTCAAGGAGATCTTCAGTAGATTTGTGTTTTATTTTCCTCTATTGTGAGACTGTTGTAGTGAGGATGATATGTATTGAGATACTGTACACTGATGTATTCATAGAGATATCTCCCGGTTGGGCTATGAGCTTGTACATGAGGATATTGTATGATTATCATTTTTGGGAGACAGACTATGGTATTATTTCCAGTTGTACAGTGATTGATTTTTTACTTATACATCAGATTTTTATTTATAGCTCTGATATCTGTTTAGCTATAGTACTTTTCTTGCAGGTAGGACGCTTCGCCTATGCGGGTTTGGCATAGGTGGCGTATCTGTTGGCGAGCCCGGGTCGCAGTTTCGACCCCGGGGCGTGACACCATCTTCTTACAATGGCAAAGGAATTAACGCCTTATTTAATGCTTTGTCACAACTGAGTTCTCTCGCGTCTCGGCATGTGAGACTGCGAAAGAAATCTGGTATGTTCTACAAGTTACACATGAGGGAACAAACCTTGTGAAGATTCCAAAACTGCAAATGCTTACGAGCATGTTTGACTCTATTTTCATGGCAGAAATGAATCGTTCACAGATTACTATACGTGATTGCAAGACATCGTGAATACATGTGCTAACTTGGGAGAGAAAATTCTAGAATTTAAAGTTGTAAGAAAGATTTTAAGGACTCTTCCTGAAAGATTTCGTTCCAAGGTTACGGCCATTGAAACTATTAAACACCCGTACGAAATCCGTGTAGAAGAATTAGTTGGTGCACTTCAAACATATGAAATGACATTTCCTACTAACTATTCTTCTGGAAAAGCATCTTCTTCTAAGTCTTCAGGTTTTGCGTTGAAAACACAAAGAAGAAGACACGGATTCTTCCTCCTCAGACGATGACGAGAACTATCTATGGAGGACTTTGAGAAGCAACTTGCTCTCTTGACAAGAAAATTTTGCGATACTTTCGAAGGGGTAATTCAAGTAAAACTTCATCCTTCGTAAAGTCGAAGAAAGGCAAAGTTTTTTCAAGCCACAAGTCAAGAAAGCAAGAGAGTTTTTCAAAGGATAAGAAAAGCTCAGAGGGACAAGTCCAATAATTCAAGTGCCGAGGATACGGCCATATCTCAACGGAGTGTCCCAATAAGAATCCGTCGAAGAAGAAAGCGTTGCAAGCCTTCACTTGGAATGTCACCTCAACGTCAAATGAGTCATCTTCCAATGATGAAGAAAATAACGCAACGGCGTTCCACGCGTCCACAACTTCACCTTTCGTGTGCTTAATGTCAAGTACATCCGATTCCTTGTCTAACTCCTCCAAGTTGAAAAGAATGCAACGGACAAAGAATCGAGTAATTCCGAAGGTGAAGACTTTGCTTTTGCCTACCATAAACTTTTAAAGGATTCAAAGAAACTGGCAAAGCAAAACAAGGGTTTGAGAGGGAGATTGCAGGATCTCGAAGAAGAAGTAAAAAGGGCAACTTCTCTTTCAAACCGTCTTGAAGTGGAAGGGGATAACTTGATCAAAGTAAATGTTTCCCTTCAAGAGAAAAATGAGCATTTCGAGAAGGAACACGTAAAAATGGTTGATAAAGCTGGTTACTTCTTGAAGCTCTACTCCGAGGCTCGTCAAGAAAAAATGGAAATGACGAAGACCATTTTCCAGCTTAAGGATGATTAAAGCGATTTTCTTCGGGAAGGAGCAAGTTGGATAAGATGCTTGGTCTTGGTCAAACAAACCATTTCGACCTTGGATACAATCGAACTGAAGACAATCCTAGTTCGGTTGGGACAGTTTTTGTGCCCCAGTCGGTATCTCCTCCTCCGACGACGGAATTCACTGCAATCAACGACAACAACCTTACCTCACCTCTTCGGGATCGTCAAGTACAAAGGTATGTTTTCGTTGTGGTTATGCAGGGCACATACGAAGAAATTACAAGATTGGAGCGAAACGAACAAATCAAGCGCCTCTTACAACAACTACCAATGAGTTCACTCCCGGAAATCAAAGAAGGATTTTTCAAAAGAAAAGAACATTGGTAGTACATCAAACAAGACGACGACGTCAAGAAAAAGCAATGAATCAATCAAGACGCTTTCACCTAGGAGAATAACTTCACGAACATTGCCGACGTACTCCAAAACTCAAAAGATTTGGGTACGCAAAGGTGAATTCTTCCTTCGTCCTTGAACCACGTTGGTACCAATCGGCCCTTAGAATTACTGCACATGGACTTAATGGGACCGACTCGTCAACCATCTTTGGGAGGTAAATGGTATATTTTTCTTTTGGTTGATGATTTCTCTAGATATTCATGGGTAACATTTTTAAAAGAGAAAGCGGATACTTTCGACTCTTTTCATGAGGTTTGTCATCGTATTATGATTGAGAGAAATGAAAAGATCGTTCATTTTCGAAGTGATAGAGGTGGAGAATTCATTAATTCTAAATTCATCGATTTTTGCACTTCTAATGGCATAAAACATGAATTCTCAGCACCCTATACACCTCAGCAGAATGGTGTAGTCGAGCGCAAAAACAGCGTTGTTCAAGAGGGAAACTCCCGTTACATTTTTGGGCTGAAGCTGTGAACACCGCCGTCTATGTAATTAATCGAGTGTATTTGCGCCCGGAAACTTTAAATACACTATATGAGCTGTGGTTTTGTAGAAAACCGAATATCAAATATTTTCGTATCTTTGGGAGTCGTTGTTTTATTTTGCGTGATCGCGAAAATCTTGGTAAATTCGACTCTCGAAGTGACGAAGGGATTTTCATGGGTTATTCTACAAACAGTAGAGCATATCGGGTATTTAACCTGGAATCTAAAACGATGGTAGAATCTATTAATGTTAAAGTAGATGAAGCTTTTCATTTTGCATTTGATAAATCTACCCCTGATATGTCTCTATATTATGATACTCCTGTAAATGCATCTTCTCATAATAACTCTTTTGATAAAGTTGATGCATCTAATGGTTCTTCTAGTTTATCTGATGTGCAGGAATCATCACATGTACCTCCGAGTACTCCGTTACCTCAAACGCTATGGATCTCCAAGGATCATCCGGAATCGAACATTATTGGAGACCCACAAGAAGGAGTCAAGACTCGGAGACAGTTGGTTTGTGGAGTCGCATGTTACGTCTCCATGGTAGAACCAAAGAACGTCGATGAAGCTCTTCAGGATGACTACTAGATTGAAGCAATGCAGGAAGAGCTCCATCAGTTCGAAAGAAACAAAGTCTGGGAACTAACGAAGCCACCGAAGCAACACAACATGATTGGTACTAAATGGATTTTCAAGAATAAGAAAAACGTGGATGGTACCATCATCAGGAACAAAGCACGTCTAGTTGCTCAAGGCTATTCACAAATAGAAGGTATAGACTTTGATGAGACGTTCGCCCCAATTGCTCGACTCGAGTCGATTCGTATTTTGTTCGCGATTGCTTGTCATTTTAAAATCAAACTCTTTCAAATGGACGTTAAGAGCGCGTTTTTAAATGGGTTTTTGAATGAGGAAGTTTATGTGGCTCAACCGAAAGGTTTTGTAGACTATAAACAACCTAACCATGTTTTTCGTTTGAAAAAGGCTCTTTACGGTCTAAAACAAGCACCGCGAGCGTGGTACGAAAGGTTAACAAAGCACCTATTGGAAAAGGGCTATACTCGAGGGGGAGCAGATCGGACTCTCTTTGTGAAGCATTATCAGGATAACTTCATTGTAGCACAAATCTATGTCGATGACATTGTATTTGGTGCAACTAGAGACATGATGCTTCTAAATTCGCAGAAACTATGGAAAGCGAATTTGAGATGTCTATGATGGGGGAACTAACATATTTTCTTGGATTGCAGGTGAAACAAAATGAAGAAGGCATCCATTTGTGCCAATCCAAGTATGCAAGGGAGTTGGTGAAGAAATTCGATTTAGAAAACTCTAAAGATTTTCCGACTCCAATGGGAACTAGCCATAAGGGATTAGGAAGTGAATCTCTTAGTTAAAGTGTAGACGAGAAGCTTTATCGTAGCATGATTGGAAGTCTACTCTACCTCACGGCTAGTCTCCCGAGATATATCCTTTAGTGTTGGGATCTGCGCGAGATATCAATCAGCACCAAGGAGGTTCACCTGAAAGCGGTGAAAAGGATCATCCAGTACGTCAAAGGAACACTGAATTTCAGAAATTGGTATCCTATTGGTAACAACGCTTGACATAATAGGATATTCAGATGCCGATTGGGCAGGATCTGTGGATGATCGGAAAGTATGAGTGGTGCATGTTTTTATCTGGCCACTGCCTTGTTGCATGGCATAGTAAAAAGCAAAACTGCATAGCACTCTCGACTGCTGAAGCGGAATATATCTCAGCGGGTAGTTGTTCAACTCAACTCATTTGGATGAAAAGCATGTTGAGCGATTTCCGAATTTTAGCAACTTCGGTAACTATTCTTTGTGACAACACAAGCGTTATAAATATTTCTAAAAATCCTGTGTTGCACTCTGAGAACAAAACACATTGAACTTAGATATCATTTTCTAAGAGAGCTAGTTGAATCAAATATTCTTCAAATTTCCTATATTTCAACTGAAGATTAATTAGCTGACATTTTAACAAAACCTTTGGATCAAAAACGGTTTATTCATTTACGTAAAGCAATTGGAATGCTTTCTTTGAAATAACACTTTTTGAAATCATTGCTTAGGTTAGGTTTTGTTTTGTGTTTTTTGTTCCTTATCTATGTCTGTACATAGAATATTAATTGAGCATATGTAATTGACTTACTTGCATCCTTTCACATATTTAGAAATTTATTATGCTTTGGATATCATAATAATTAATTTGATGCAATGATCATTTATGTCAATTAAGTCATCTTTAATTGATCAAAGTCAATTTCTCTCTCATATGATCTCTTGGTATAGTTTTTATCATATTTGAAAATTGAGTTAAGTATGAAACTCGAGATCAATTTTTGGTTGAATACCTTATATCTTAAATAATTGATAACCAACAAAGGGGGAGTTTGTTAAAATATTTATGCTCATAAGATGTGGAAAGAGTTACATCCCAATGAGGAGTGTGAAAACTACCACCACATGGAGGAAAGAGCTACCACCTCGGTCGTCCGAGTACTGTGTCCAGCTACCACATGTATACCAAGCATGGTTTTTCAAGTTGAATAAGATAAAATATTTTTTGGAATACTTGACTCTGTCAAATTCCAAGGTTGGTATAAGGTGGGAATTTTATTGAAAGATGCTCAAAGAGCCACTCCTTACAATAAATTGATTAGATATATTATCTAACATATTTGGGATTTCAAACATCTATCGATTTTGGTACTTCATTTTCTTTACTATATTGATGATTTGATAAATGCATTACTCATAAGATCATGATAGATGTCATTGAACTTGTTCAACTTTAAAGGTTTTAATTTTCATAAATTTTCATTTCATTACTTGGATATTATTGATAGATTTAGCATAATCTATTTCTTTGATGTGAAATGATGATTTTTGTTTAAAGTTGACATGCAAAGTGGTTACATACTTTTTCTGGATTTTTTGGAATTTTCCTAAATTTTTCTGAAGAAAAAGTTTGGAGCCGATCCGGACCGGAATATCCGTTCCGGATCCCGAACGCAGGAATTTTCTGCAGGTAGCCGTTCCGGACTGGATTCTTGATCCGTTCCGAACCGCGGCTAGGGTTTTATAAGAAACAAAAGGGATTTGATTTCTTTTTACAACAATCTTTTGTTTCCAAGTCTCCAGAGCTTCTCTCTCTAGAAATCAACCTATTTGGAGCCTTTCCAACTCGAGTTCTTCGGATCAAAGTAAGTTTCTTTGATCAAAATTTGTTTTTCCACTGTTTTGCATTGTTCTTCATAAACGTGAGTGGAAATCATGGGTGGAATTCAATTCTAATTAGTTTTTGGTCAAATTTCTTTTGAAATAAGAACTCTGAGTAGATTAGTTTTGATTATATGCTAGGTTTTCTCTTGATTAACGGATTTTTGGGCTTCGATTTCTGAAAATTCGGTTTTAGGGCATATAATGAGAATTTTTGAAAATCATGGGATTGATCTATTTTTTAAATTCTTTTTGCAAAACTAATTTGATTCCTAGTCTTTCTACACGATAATGATTGTTTAGGTACAATTTTTTAAATTTTTGAAAATAAACAATTTTTTCGTGTTCTTGAGTTCGTGCTCGCAGGTTTCTCTCGAAATAGCAACAATGGTGTTTTCATTGATCATAGTTCTTCTTGTTGCCATGGTTCACACTAGAGCAACGAACAAATTGAAGAGAGCGAAGAAAACTCTACGAAAAGGTGAGTTTGTCCTCGTTAACGACTCCGAGACGGAATCTGATAAGGAAGATGTGAACTGGGATGAATTGATGGATGACGAAACAACGCCTGTTAAGTCAAAAGGGAAATCTCCTGGTTCACCTAAGGAAAAGACGGCACCTACTGCTGTGGAAAAAGGCAAAGCACCAATGCCATCTTCATCTATCTCGATGAAAAGAAAGAGACTAGCTCGACGGTTAGGACGAGCACGAGGGGTTGAAATTGATGAACCAATAGCTCCTGATTCACCACCCCGTGAGGAACAAGTGTCTATTAATACAGACCGTCTAAGGGCTTTTGAAAATCGAGAATGCATTGGCGAAAGACATGTTAACATTGGTGCTCTTCGAGACCACTCCCCGGAGTTTGGTAATCTGATTGAACAAGCCGATCTTGTTCAAGTGTGCAGATTCCCAGAAATGCTTGAATACTGTTTGCATCGGGTAAGGACCTTCTACACAAATGCACGGCACCTTTAAGAAAATGAAGACGGTCCAATGGAGTTTTATACGAACGTCCAAGGGACAAGACTTAGAATAACTCCACAATTAATTGGCGAAGTCCTAGGGATGCAATCTAGCAGGTCAGGGATAAACTACTTAAAAGAAAGGAGTTTAACGAATATGATGTGGCAAACTGTTGTAAGCGGAATATGTTTGGAGGAAACTCAGTCAACGGGCAATTCTATCAAGTCCAAAGAACTTCGACTTGAGTACCGGTTCCTCAACTTCATCACATGTTACAATATTCTTCCAAACATGCAGACGAAAGTCTTAAGATGGGATCGAATGCTGTTCTTATATCTCTTAGGGATCAGAAGCAGTGAGGTTAAATATCAATATTCCATACATCATTTGGAATAGGATGACAAGGTATGTCGAGCATCCTCATCCCACGGAAAGACTACCATTTCCATTGATCATAATGAGGATTTTGAAGAAATTCCAGGTTGATATCAGCTCAACAACTTATCAACACTGTTTAGGTATGATTAATGAGTCAACAGTTGTTAAGTCTTTCCATAAACTGTCTCATGCCACCCCAACTCCTCCGCGCACGACGAAACCCTCCGTCGGCACTTCTGCGTCACCTTCACGATAAGTACCTATGTCGGATGATGAAGCGTCTGTTACTTCGATCTATAAGGAGCAACAACGTTTATCGTTTGAACAAGAGCAAATAACTAAAGAGCATAAGCGAATTTCTGATGAACTTGAACTCATCACAGCAGCCCAGATCACCTTGACAAAGAAGTTCACGTCAATGACTAAGCTGGTCAAGAAGATGTTTTCGAAGATGGGCTGTAGTAGCTCTGAGGACTCAGAGTCCAACGATTGATTCTATTTAATTTTCTTTTTTGCAGGTTTTTTAGTCTTAGTTCTTACATTTTCTCTTTGAACTTTTACCTCTCCTTTATTTTGTAATTTTGGCTACTTTAGTGACAAAAAGGGGGAGAGAGATATGAACAATGAGAACAATGCTGAACAATGGTTACAATGGTTTATGAGAACTTTGAACTTTGAACTCTGGAAGGTAAGTATCAAAACAACTTTTGGTTTTGTATTGTGAATGAATGCATGCCTCGACTAACTATTTGACTAACTATTTGGGCATGTATTATTACTAACAAGTTGTTTGATTACTAACAAACTTATGACATTTGGATTTTAATGCTTAGAAGATATGTCTATCTCTGATTGATATCTTAATACATATCTGAGTTCATAAATGTCATGGTGAGTATAAACTCTATCTCTCTGTTTGGTTTTTTGAATGCTAAACATTCTTGAGGTATCTAACGATCTTTTTTGTCAAGAATTACTTCTTTTTGCAGAGAGTACAGATGTCTAAGTCTAGAGTCTGTTTTAGGAGTTTATCTCATGTATTTAGTTTAGTTGGATCTCAAATGTAAATTTTTGTTGTATGGAGATAGCAACAAAAATATCTTTTTTGAATTTTCTTAAGTGGATATCTGTTTTGTCATGAAACCGCCAAAGGGGGAGATTGTTAAGGATTTTAGTTTTGGCGTATTTCGTGAAAGTGTTTAAGTCTTGAAGATTGAAGATGAAGAAGCTTGGATCATATACCTCAATCTCAAGAAAGAAGAATTTAAAAGGATCAGGTAAGTTTAACTAAACATTATTGTTGATTTGAATACTTCTTATAATGTAGAAACACTTGGATGGATTTTTAATCGCATAAAAATTAAAAACTGGACATGGTATATGTTCAGGATCCGTAACAGAGGACTACAGTTCGGACCTCGAACGTTGGTTAGTTCATGCACAAATCCAGTCCTGAACATCCCTGTTTCGATCCGGACCCCGAACGTGAATTTTGCAGAAACTGCATGAACAATCCGGACCGTAGGATTTCGTTCCGGACCCTGAACCTTGATTTTTCAGGAATTCTCTGAAAAACAACGACAGTCCTGAACGAGCCTAATCCGGTCCGGACCGTCGTGCGGGAAAAATTCTGTTACAATCAGTTTTTGATTCTTATCCTCTTCCAATGGTTTCTAACCTATAAGTAAACCCTAATTTCATCTTTTAGGGTAATCCACAATAAGTTTTATACTCCGGGAAATGACGGAAAAATATTAACGGAGAAAAACTTATAGATCCACATATAGAGACGAAAGGAAATAACTAAATTTAATTCTGTGTTTCTTCATCTATATTAATTAATTTGATTCTAGGTTTTTATACTCAGATTTTGAGTAGAATCAAATTAATGAATACTTAGATGGCATTTCCGATCTATCTTTGATCTAAGTATTCGGTGGATCATCACCACCAACAAAACAACGATTTTCTCCAAAATCGGCGCGTGGATTCGCGTGGCCTTGTGGATTGAAGGTGCTACCGCTCTCGTGGATTCGGAGTGAGGTACGTTCGTGTGATCGAGACGTACTACCTGGTGGAGACCGTGGATTCGGTCAGACGTCGTGGACTCGACGTTGGACGCCGTGGATTCGGCGCTGGACGCAAATCGTGGATTCGAGGCGCGTTGCGGAGCAAGCGGAGAAGATCAACTCGGAGCGTATGGAAAAAGGATGAGTCGTCTGTGAGTGCGTTATATCACCTTTGTACGTGTTATAATCTTAGTTGATTTCACCGTGTTATCGGTCCCGTGGTTTTTTACTCCTGTGATGGAGTTTTCCACGTAAAAATCTTGCATGTTATTTTCATTTCCGCATTGGGTTTTTATTACGCAAAGATTTTTGAGTGTTTATCGTTTACACCTATTCACCCCCCCTCTAGGTGGTTTTTCTCCTATTTAAATCCTTATTTTAAGTATAACCCAACACTTATCTCTTCGAAAAGCGTGACCGATCTTTTGCACGGATTCTGATGCACACTACGGTTACCGCGATCCTCAAAACCCTATTCCGGAGAATCCATACGTCGGATTTCAATCTCTAATTAATTAATTATTTAATTAATCCTTGGAGATAATTCCTTAGAGATAATTCCTCAAAGATAATTTCTTTAAGGTAATTCTTTTAAGATAATTCCTTAAAGATAATTCCTTAGAGATATTTCCTTAAAGATAATTCCTTAAATATAATTCTTTTAAGATAATTCCTTATCTCCTCGAAAAGCGTGCACGATCACTTGCACGGATTTCGATGCACATCCCGGTTACCGTGATCCTAACAACCCCGTTCTGAGGGATCCGTAAGTTGGAATCCGGATCCGGTCGCACCGCTGTTCACCGTTTTTCGAGCTCTATCACAGAAAAATACCCGCACCTCAAGATCATCAACTTAAGTAAACCCATTAATTTAGTTTCCCATAACTTGAGCTTTATTAGCAAGAGGGTAAACATTACACGAAAAGTTGTGATATTACAGATTTTCACCTTCGGGGAACACTCAAAAAATTCCAAGAAAAAATACAAGGACATTCCTTGCGATGTGTAGATAAAAATCGAGTATTTGCACGCCTCAATCCGATGTCCGAGCGCGAAGATATCAACGAAATACTCCGGTGCTGTCCAAAAACCACACAGCAAACAGGGGGTCAAAAGTGCCTCGGAAACCGTGCCAAAATTTTGGAATACGATGAAACGACTAACACGAAAAACAAAGCCTTGCCTCTCAGGAACACACCGGCGCAAGAATCGTCGAAAACGATGCTCGGAGAAGGCCAAGGGAGTCCTCGGACCGAAACGCGACGAAAAGGGCAAATAAGGAAAGTGCGTCACAGTGCGCCAAAAAATTGAAATCTCGAAGTGCGTGTCACCAAAAATCCCGGAACTCCTCCACAAGGTGTAGAATAAAAAGGTGAGCAAAAACTCTATTGGGCTCGCTCTCTGAAAAGCCCCAAAAAAGTCACAAATGAAGGCCCAAGGGGCCTTTTTATAGGCCTAAGTCCAAACTGCCTACTGTTCGGATTCGGGCGCTACTTTTCGGGCGCCCGAATCCAACAGTCGCACGCTCGCCCCATCTGACCAGCGCCCGAAACCACCAGAAGGCGACACGTGTCCCCCGAACAGGCAACAGCGGTGCAAGCGTGCCAGGGTGATGCCACGTGTCCCGCACTCGGTCAACATAGTAGGTGGCGCCCGCCAATGGGTGGGCGCCACGTGGCCCACCCACGCGACCTGCCGACCGGCCGGCCGCCTCGCAGGTCGCGCCACCTGCCCCGCACACGCGCACGCGCCCCGAGGCACCAGCATGCAACCCCGTGGACCGTGCCGCATGAGCCCCCCAACCACCTGCCGCCACGTGTCTCCAGCGCATCCAATGGGAAGCCGCCATGTGGTACACCCATCTCGATACGCCGCGCTAGCCCGCACCCGCACCTGCGCCTACCTGCGCCTGCCCGCGCTGCCCGCAGCCGCATTCCGCCACTGCGCCGCTGTGCTCCGCTTCCCGCCGGTCGCCGCTGGTTGCCGGAGTTAATGTTCCGGCGTGAACAGTAACTAATGGTGCAAAGATCAAATAAATAGCCCATTTTCATCATTTTCGCGCGCTGAATCCAAATATGCTGTCCGTTTTGCCAAATTTTCGCTTCTAAAATTTGTCAAAGGCATCTAGAAATGTATTCTTAATCCAAATTTCACGCTGGATCCAATCCTGAGATCCGATTCGCGCGCAAACACCTCCAACACACAGCAAAGGCCTCCGAAAGCTGCTAAACACACTGCAGAAGCTCCGTTGACCCAACAGTAATCCTCTTGTGGAAATTCGGGTCCTCACAAAGGAAGTCGGACAGTTATGGAGTACCAACGGGCATTTGTGAGATTAGTCCATTGCATCCCCTTTGTCATAAGGGACGAATCTCACAAAGCCCGTCTTTTTGTGGACGGTTTACGGATCGATATCTTCGAGGTTGTGCAAGCGGCGGATTTGCACACCTTCCAGAAGGTGGTCGATAGAGCCACCACAGTGGAGCGCGGATTTGCGATTACACGATGTCACGCCCCGGGGTCGAAACTGCGACCCGGGCTCGCCAACAGATCTGCCACCTATGCCAAACCCGCATAGGCGAAGCGTCCTACCTGCAAAAAGAACTACAGCTAACAGATATCAGAGCTAAAAGATAAAACTGCTATAGAAATAAAATCAACCACTGTACAACTGAAGATAAAACAACAAGGTTCCTCTCCCAAAAAGATAATCATACAATAACCTCGAGTACAAAACTCATAGCTCAACAGGGAGATAACTCAAATAAAACATCAGTGTACAAGCTCTCAATACATCATATCCTCACTACATCAGTCTCTCAAAAGAGGAAATAAATACCACTCTACCGACTATACTGAAGATCTCCTCCAAAGGGGGTACCGCTACTCTCCAAAGATGGGTCTGGATCTAGCTCGCTACTCCCTCACCACGCACAGCAACCACAGAACGGCAACACCCGCCAAGACTCTGCAAAACAAAGAGGAGAAAGGACAAAAGGGGGAAAACCCCCAACGGGCGTGAGAACTACGCAATAAGGGAGTTCTCAGTGGGTATCGCCACTAGGCCCGACGATCTGCCCACCAAGACTACTAGAGGCAAAAGATAACCGATGCAGTAAAACTGAAAGAAGAAGCTGGAAACACTCTACAGCTACCATGCCTCTATCCAAATGCTCAAATGGGGAAACTCTGATGAAGATATGCAACACTCGCACACGAGGGGCTCAATCGACCCAATCGAGCTGACTGCCACATCGGGTCCAGTCAAACCTGCGCCCACCTACAACCACCTCCCGCTGACGGGCAGGAATTACGTAGGGCGTCCAAACGGACTAACTCGCTATCGAGTAGTGGCTAATGCAGGCTATAGTCAAATCCATGCCCTCTCTCTCTCAGAACGGAAAGACTCAAGATGCTCAACCTCTCACACAATGGTCAAAGAACTCACAACGACCACGGGACCACCGTCAAACCCCGAACGGTTCCCAACAATACTAGCACTGGTCTAAACACAGCTGCTAGACTCCACTCGGTCCCCCAGGCACGAGTGTAACAAAAAGTATCTGCCTGAATAAACCCAATCGATAGACCAGTAATCACTGGTACTGCCTGCTCTGCTGGTACGGTCGCATCCCAAGGTAAGTAATAGATCGGCATCGAACCGTCCGATCGCACACAAAAGTAAGTAACAGACTGGCCTCGATCCGTCCAGTCGCACACTCCGGAGTGGCACTCGAGGGGAGCGACCCACACGAGTAAAGTAACTCTGTCATCAGTATCACAAGTATCTCTGTAACCACTGTCTCATAATAGCAGGACTGGATCAAGACTATGATCAAAGTGGGAAACTCCGTCCCCTAACAAAACCCCGATCTGACGCAATAGTACTCAAAAAGTGGGAAACACCATCCACTAGAACAAATCTGATACCCAATCTGATGCAATAGTCAACATCCGGTCAACCGCCCAAAGTCCGCGGTCACCGCAATAACCCACGACCCACAATTGGGTAAAATAATCAAGATCCGGTAAACCGCCTACTGTCCGCGGTTGCCGCAATAACCCACGACCCACAATTGGGTAAAATAATCAAGATCCGGTCAACCGCCTACTGTCCGCGGTTGCCGCAATAACCCACGATCCAACATCAAGCACACCCTGTCTCTGACCCGAAGGTCCCAGCTACACTATCCCAAACCTCTGCTCGAACCCGAGCAACACAGACCGCCTGACTAACAAGAAGGAGAAAGGAATAACATGGTTTCTCCTAAGTCAAGTTCCAAAATGTAGTGCAGCAGTAAAAGATGGCCTAACTATATGTCCATACACATATGTCCATACAAGCATGCATTTGTCCTCAAGAAGAATAAGGAAAATAAACCTCATGCCAGAATTAGCAATGACCATACCTGTCCATGATTTTCGATCCATAATCACTCCTTGGAGTAGAACCTGCACATAACTACATAATCCTATCCCAATGCATAAACCAGCCTCATAAAAGGTTATGTGCTAATATGGCATGATAATTAATCCTGATATGGTAACCTTGCCTTAGGTGGGCTTCCACTAATCACCAACATGAATATTTGATTATACCATTGACATACTATGAGAAATTCACTTGCAATTTCCATAGAATCCTCACTGTTAAACTTACCGACCAACTTCAGTTATTGTACCGTACACCTGCATGCAATGCTAACATATAACAATATAGAGAACCGTCCACCGGTTCCGGGAATAAGGCACCCACCTGAAAAGCTGACTGTCCAAAGCCCAACAGCTGAAAACACCAGATAACTCTAATCCCTTGCTCCAATAAGTTCAGCACACCCGTAACTCTCCTGGCACAATACAAAGCTCACTAATTACACTAAGGCTCCCAAATATAACTCTTATAATCCCATACAACAACAGTCCCGAAACTGTTAAATTATCACCTGCAGAAAGTGCCCAGAAAATTCCAAGAAAAATACCACAGCGATCCACGCGTCGATAGCTTCGCAACGGTACCTTGAACGCCCAAATCCGAGTTCGGTAAGTCAAGATAAAAATTCGGCAAGGTGGTACACTCAAAAGATTTCAGCACAAAAGACTGTAGCACTGTACACAGAGAAACAGTGATTCTCACCTCTGATGAAATCTCAGAAAAATCCAATAAAAATACGAGCGCATTCCTTGCGATCTGTAGATGAAAAAGTTGTATAAGCTCGTTTCCGGCTGACGCTTGGGCGCAAAGATATGGCCAAAACACCTCGATGCTGTCCACAAAGCCAAACAGAAAAAGGGTCACAGTGTTGCCTCGGGATCCGTGCCAAAAACTCGCAACGGGAAAGCGCGATCAATACGAAAGATGAAGCCCTACCTCTTAGGAGTCTGTCGGCGCAAGAATCACAGAAAAAGGAGCTCGGGGTAGCCCAGGGGAGCTAAAACACTGCTGCTGCGCCGAAGAAGAACACTAGAAAGCAACGTCGCGCCGCGCCGTAAAATGGGGAACCTCGGGATTCGAGCCTCCAAAAATCCCAGAACTTGGCAGGAAGATCAAGGACTTGAAGATGAAAATCTTCCAAGAAGGGAGCTCGGGGAGATCAAGCTTGGGCTGAGAGGAAAACCCCAAGAAGAGGGCTCGGGCTGCCTATTTATAGGCTGAGAAAAACATTAGGAGAAATACCCAATGTGTCCCAAGTTCCGGGCGCGCACAGTGCGGCCCGGCCCAGCCCGCAGGTTTCGGGCGCGCACAGTGCGGCCCGGCCCGCCAAGATTCGGGCGCGCACAGTGCGGCCCGGTCCACCACACAGCCCAGTCCGCTAACACCCCGGGCCCCACTGCACCCGGTGCACCTGCGCCCGCCAATGGCGACGCGACACGTGGCCCGGCCACCCCTGCACCGCGCACGTCGCGCCGTGGACCGCGCACGTCGCGGCTGACCCGGGCCCGTACGGCCACCTGCCCCGCCGTACGGCCACCTGCCCCGGTCAACGACCCCACCGATTGCGTGCACCGGGAGCACAACACCGGACCAACTACCTCCCGCCACGTGTCCACCCGGTCTACCGTGCACCACCGGCCTGCTCCGAGAACCCAGACCACAACACCGACCAGTGAAAACCTGCCACGTGTCCCTTCCTCGGGTGCACGACGGCCGCGTGGACCGCGCACCTGACCGCGCCCCCCGCGCCTGCCCGCGCCCCTGTGCGCCTGCCCGCGGCCGCGCGCCGCCTGCCCGAGCGCCCTCCGCCGCCTTCCGCCGCTGCCCGCCGCCGCCAACCGCCGCCGGCGATCGCCGGAAACACTGTTCCGGCGATGAACAGTAACCGCAGCCCAAAAACATCAAGTAAATAGCCCATCTTGACCGTTTTCGCGCGCTGATTCCAAAAACGACGTCCATTTTGCCAAATTCCAAACCTATAATTCGCCGGAGGCTCCCGCAAACCCCAAAACTGCCAAAACTTCCGGGAGCCCGCTTTTGGGTATCCGGACTCAGAATTAAGCAAACAAAAAGCCATTTCCAAGCGTTTTTCCGCACCGAACCCAAATCCACCCTCTGTTTGGCCAAAATCCTTTCCTAAAATTCGGCAAAAGCAGCCGAAGGCCAATACACCCAACCAAAGCTCACAGGGTCCATCTCTTGTGTCCAAATAGGCGCGCGAACACCGCCGACAAGCCACGTAGGCTTCCAGAAGCTGCTGGTCACACTGTAGAAGCCCGGCAAAGGTCCGGGTCACCACATCCTCCCCCACTAAAAGAAAGTTTCGTCCCCGAAACTAAGGCAACTCCCAGGGAGTCTCAAAAACCAGGGGTCAAAATTCAACACCGCCGTCTCCAGCTCCCAAGTCACCAATCACTCCCCGTGATTACTCCTCAGCAACAACAACAGCAACAACCAGTACGGCATAGCCCGATTGCGCAATTCCCTCACCTCACGAGTCGGAATTCGCAACGGGCGTCCCTCGTACTCCAAACTCTCACAGACCCCAAAAGGAACGAGTCAATCACGGGTGAGGGGTCCAAAACATGACACTCCAGAGCTGAGACGCAGAAAAACCTCAAAAACTCCAACAAAAGGCGGGGGAAAAGGAACAAACAGCCTGAGTAACACGCTCTAAAATCACACTCAAGAGCCAGCTCAACCAAAGCGACCCGAAACACATCCGCACAGACACCTGCACAGAAAAGGGGCCCAAACAAGCAGGGGTTCACACTCGGTCGCCCTCAAAACTCAACCACCTAAGTGGATTGCTCAGCCGCAGCCTTTCATCAAAAGGGATCCTCAGGGACACAACTCAAACCCTGCACACAAGGATGGCCCCACACAGTGCCAGCTATGGAACCGCCAAACCTGACTCCAAAGTAGCTCTTCTGCTCCAGGCATCCGCCACCACAGTGGCTCTGTCGGGGTGATACTGGATGCTCACAACATCCAATGGTGGCTCTACAGCCACTACGGGAGGTATCACAACAACTCGCAAATCCATCTCCCACCACTGACAAGGTTAGAATCGGCGCTGGTACCAATCTCATCACCCGGTCATCAAGTTCTGCTGGCACTATCCGGTCCAAAAACTCCTCACCCCAACAATGACCGTCGATCTCGGCCAGTCTTATAAAGCATCCACTTTGGCCGAATTTCCACCGCCGCCCCTTCGGCTAGAAGAAGTAGTCCAGGAAGATATGCTCTCGAAGCTAAAACTTGTACCACAACGACTAGGCATAAAGCTTCATCCCCACAGACTTGTCACAACGACTACAAATGCTGCACAAGCTCTAAACCACTCAGGGAGGGGGTAAAACCAAAATATCCCAGGAGAACGCCGCTATCAACCCGTTCAAGGCCCACAGAAATACAAAATTCCTCAAGCTAGAGGCAACAGGGCATTAGTCAATCCATTGGCTTCACTGTACTCGTAATGCCCCTACTGTGTCCTGAACACCATCTAGACAGTGCCCTCAGCTGAAATTCCAAATTGGCGCAGGCATCACACAATATCTGCCGAAATATACCTCCTTCAAAAGGTTCTAAATAATACCTGGACTTGCCTGGACTCCGATCCCAAAGGGCTCTCACCGTCGTGTATCAACGACGTGGCACTAGGTCAAACAGACCCTCTATCCATCAAATCCACGCACCTAAGAACTCAACTCTCGTAGCTCTAAAGGCGGTATCCAATGAGGGGCTAATGAAGTTGGCGCGGTTTCCAGAATCACGTCAATCGCAATCTTAATCTTCCTTTCTGGCGGCCTAATCATCGGCTTAGGTGGACTTACACCTGGGATTTCATGGACAATAGGGACATCCTTAAGTCCCGCTGCCGCCGTAGGCACCTCTCACACGGACGCTGTAACCTGTGTGCTCAAAAAGTCTCAACAAACAAAATGCCTTCCATTATCCGCCTCGCAGAAAGTCAAAGTTCTTTCTCTCAGCAGTCAAACATCCTGTGGCACTATGCCAACCGATCCCAAGCACTGGGTCATAACACTGAGCTGCCGTAGAAACCAATAAGTCTGCCGGCATAACTTACGGCCTCTGCTGCACTGGACAAGCCTCCTCCACTTGCACAATGCCAACAGTAACCTGTACCTCAAGTGCAAGTGGTAACGACTCTACCGCTAGCCCATGCAGGAACGCAACATGTCCTAACTCCGACTGCTGTGAAGAAATCACACCTGCGACAACTCAATCCACTACCGTGGCGCCCTCCAACCGGGCGGCACAGATTCATCCGCTCGATGCAAGTGGTCGTCGCTCAGCCTGCCAAAATATCTAGACCAATCACAAAGGGAGCACGACCTCTGTCCATGCTCACACTGAGATGCCGAACGTGGTCTCTCGCAACCAACCAATCCACGCTACCGCTGCGCCACTCTGATAAAAGGGCTGTAGCTATCATCGGGGTCCACCCAACCCCTGACGTCTCAGAAATCCACCTGGGTATCATCATCATACGACCAAGCACAATTGATTCATGCAATTCCTTAAACAATTATCCTTACAAATCTCACCCCTCAATCACAAACATTGCACCCCAAACATGCCAGTTATCAATCACACAGGGTAACATCCCCCACGGGTAAGCTTTACATAATCCATTCACAAGGATATCCATCATCCAGGAAGGGAAAACAAAAATGTCTCTGCCGGCCGATCTGTCCTCCATCATCTGGCATCAAACGCCTCTAACCAGAACTTGCCTCTGGCAGCTGATCCCCATCCAAACGAACTGAAGCGCCAGGCTCCAAACACAATGCCAACTCTAACGCGGCATCCAAGATCCAAAAATCTGCACAGGAGGGACTAAATCAACTGAAAGGTAACCTGGCGCCATCCACTACTGGTCACATAAATCCTATGCGCCTCGTTCCATGGAACGCGCAGTTCAACAACTGTGTAAACCCTTGCCACAAGGGCTCTCAAGTAGCCTCTCCGACACTACCAACCACGATTCTGCCTCCTAAGGCTCCAACTCAATTCCATGAATCGGGGTGGTTCATCTACCAAGCTAGCTCCATCGATCAATAATGTCCCACAGCTCATCAGCTGTCAGAAATCCACCCTGCCTCAGTGCCTTGGCACTAACACTGGCACGGAGGGGGTAACTCGCTCCATTGGCGTCACAGAAATCCCTGCCGCTGAGGGTACTGCAACCTGGTGGTCTCAGGAGGAAAGCACTGTCAGGCTGCCCACTGCTCCGACAACTGTGTCACCAAAACTAGCTGGCCACACAAACACGATATGCCTCCAAAATCCTGTCATCTGGGTCCGGAGCTCTCTGACCTCAATCCGGGTATCCGGCCCAAAACCAACCGCTCAAGCTCAACTGCTATGACAGGATGCACACGGGTCAAAACCCAGCGTCGGGGGAGACACCGCTCGCCACGACGAAACCACAATCAGCACACACAACAACGCTCGACCCAATCCAGCGAAAGTCTAGAGCATGTCACCCATTCCACAGCGTTATGTTGTCTGCAGCCAACATAACTACTTAGGAGAATAAACATGCCAATCACTCATCCCGTCCCTCGGGAGAGGTGTAAAACTCAATCAGGACTCTCGCTACAAATCACGACTCTCACGAAGTCATCCTAGGGTCCAACCACAAGCCTAGGGTTTCTAAGTCCACCATGACCTACAACCTAGGCTCTGATACCACCTAATCTGTCACGCCCCGGGGTCGAACACTGCGACCCGGGCTCGCCAACAGATCTGCACCTATGCCAAACCCGCATAGGCGAAGCGTCCTACCTGCAAAAAGAACTACAGCTAACAGATATCAGAGCTAAAAGATAAAACTGCTATAGAAATAAAATCAACCACTGTACAACTGAAGATAAAACAACAAGGTTCCTCTCCCAAAAAGATAATCATACAATAACCTCGAGTACAAAACTCATAGCTCAACAGGGAGATAACTCAAATAAAACATCAGTGTACAAGCTCTCAATACATCATATCCTCACTACATCAGTCTCTCAAAAGAGGAAATAAATACCACTCTACCGACTATACTGAAGAATCTCCTCCAAAGGGGGTACCGCTACTCTCCAAAGATGGGTCTGGATCTAGCTCGCTACTCCCTCACCACGCACAGCAACCACAGAACGGCAACAACCCGCCAAGACTCTGCAAAACAAAGAGGAGAAAGGACAAAAGGGGGAAAACCCCCAACGGGCGTGAGAAACTACGCAATAAGGGAGTTCTCAGTGGGTATCGCCACTAGGCCCGACGATCTGCCCACCAAGACTACTAGAGGCAAAAGATACCGATGCAGTAAACTGAAAGAAGAAGCTGGAAACACTCTACAGCTACCATGCCTCTATCCAAATGCTCAAATGGGGAAACTCTGATGAAGATATGCAACACTCGCACACGAGGGGCTCAACCGACCCAATCGAGCTGACTGCCACATCGGGTCCAGTCAAACCTGCGCCCACCTACAACCACCTCCCGCTGACGGGCAGGAATTACGTAGGGCGTCCAAACGGACTAACTCGCTATCGAGTAGTGGCTAATGCAGGCTATAGTCAAATCCATGCCCTCTCTCTCTCAGAACGGAAAGACTCAAGATGCTCAACCTCTCACACAATGGCAAAGAACTCACACGACCACGGGACCACCGTCAAACCCCGAACGGTTCCCAACAATACTAGCACTGGTCTAAACACAGCTGCTAGACTCCACTCGGTCCCCCAGGCACGAGTGTAACAAAAAGTATCTGCCTGAATAAAACCCAATCGATAGACAGTAATCACTGGCATTGCTGCTCTGCTGGTACGGTCGCATCCCAAGGTAAGTAATAGATCGGCATCGAACGTCCGATCGCACACAAAAGTAATGTAACAGACTGGCCTCGATCCGTCCAGTCGCACACTCCGGATTGGCACTCGAGGGAGCGACCACACGAGTAAAGTAACTCTGTCATCAGTATCACAAGTATCTCTGTAACCACTGTCTCATAATAGCAGGACTGGATCAAGACTATGATCAAAGTGGGAAAACTCCGTCCCCTAACAAAACCCCGATCTGACGCAATATTACTCAAAAGTGGGAAACACCATCCACTAGAACAAATCTGATACCCAATCTGATGCAATAGTCAACATCCGGGCAACCGCCCAAAGTCCGCGGTCACCGCAATAACCCCACGCCCACAATTGGGTAAAATAATCAAGATCCGGTCAACCGCCTACTAGTCCGCGGTTGCCGCAATAAACCCACGACCACCATTGGGTAAAATAATCAAGATCCGGTCAACCGCCTACTGTCCGCGGTTGCCGCAATAACCCACGATCCAACATCAAGCACACCCTGTCTCTGACCCGAAGGTTCCCAAGCTACACTATCCCAACCTCTGCTCGAACCCGAGCAACACAGACCGCCTGACTAACAAGAAGGAGAAAGGAATAACATGGTTTCTCCTAAGTCAAGTTCCAAAATGTAGTGCAGCAGTAAAAGATGGCCTAACTATATGTCCATACACATATGTCCATACAAGCATGCATTTGTCCTCAAGAAGAATAAGGAACATAAACCTCATGCCCAGAATTAGCAATGACCATACCTGTCCATAGATTTCGACTCCATAATCACTCCCTTGGAGTAGAACCTGCACATAACTACATAATCCTATCCCAATGCATAAACCAGCCTCATAAAGGTATGTGCTAATATGGCATGATAATTAATCCTGATATGGTAACCTTGCCTTAGGTGGGCTTCCACTAATCACCAACATGAATATTTTGATTTATACCATTGGACATACTATGAGAAATTCACTTGCAATTTCCATAGAATCCTCACTGTTAAACTTACCGACCAACTTCAGTTATTGTACCGTACACCTGCATGCATGCTAACATATAACAATATAGGAAACCGTCCACCGGTTCCGGGGAATAAGGCACCCACCTGAAAAGCTGACTGTCCAAAGCCCAACAGCTGACAACACCAGATAACTCTAATCCCCTTGCTCCAATAAGTTCAGCACCACCCGTAACTCTCCTGGCACAATTACAAAGCTCACTAATTACACTAAGGCTCCCAATATAACTCTTATAATCCCATACAAAACAGTCCCGAAACTGTTAAATTATCACCTGCAGAAAGTGCCCAGAAAATTCCAAGAAAAATACCACAGCGATCCACGCGTCGATAGCTTCGCACCGGTACCTTGAACGCCCAATCCGAGTTCGGTTAAGTCAAGATAAAAATTCGGCAAAGGTGGTACACTCAAAGATTTCAGCACAAAAGACTGTAGCACTGTACACAGAGAAACAGTGATTCTCACCTCTGATGAAATCTCAGAAAAATCCAATAAAATACGAGCGAGTTCCTGCGATCCTGTAGATGAAAAAAGTTGTACTAAGCTTGTTTCCGGCTGACGCTTGGGCGCAAAAGATATGGCCAAAACACCTCGATGCTGTCCACAAAGCCAACCAGAAAAAAGGGGTCACAGTGTTGCCTCGGGATCCGTGCCAAAAACTCGCAACCGGGAAAGCGCGATCACTACGAAAGATGAAGCCCTACCATCTTAGGAGTCTGTCGGCGCAAGAATCACAGAAAAAGGAGCTCGGGGTAGCCCAGGGTAGCTAAAACACTGCTGCTGCGCCGCGCCTAGAAGAACACTAGAAAGCAACGTCGCGCCGCGCCGTAAAATGGGGAACCTCGGGACTCGAGCCTCCAAAAATCCCAGAACTTGGCAGGAAGATCAGAACTTGAAGATGAAAATCTTCCAAGAAGGGAGCTCGGGGAGATCAAGCTTGGGCGAGGAGGAAAAAGCCAAAGAAGAGGGCTTGGGCTGCCTATTTATAGGCTGAGAAAAACATTAGGAGAAATACCCAATGTGTCCCAAGTTCCGGGCGCGCACAGTGCGGCCCGGCCCAGCCCGCAGGTGTTCGGGCGCGCACAGTGCGGCCCGGCCCGCCAAGATTCGGGCGCGCACAGTGCGGCCCGGTCCCACCACACAACGCCACAATGCCAGGCTAACACCCCGGGCCCCACTGCACCCGGTGCACCTGCGCCCGCCAATGGCGACGCGACACGTGGCCCGGCGCCCGTGCACCCGCGCACCGTCGCGCGTGGACCGCGCACCGTCGCGGCTGACCCGGGCCCGTACGGCCACCTGCCCGCCGTACGGCCACACTGCCCCGGTCAACGACCCCCACCGATTGCGTGGACCGGGAAGCACAACACCGGACCAACTACCCTCCCGCCACGTGTCCACCCGGTCTACCGTGCACCACCGGCCTGCTCCGAGAACCCAGACCACAACAACACCGACCATGAAAACCCTGCCCACGTGTCCCTTCCTCGGGTGCACGACGGCCCGCGTGGACCGCGCACCTGACCGCGCCCCCCGCGCCTGCCCGCGCCCCTGTGCGCCTGCCCGCGGCCGCGCGCCGCCTGCCCGAGCGCCCTCCGCCGCCTTCCGCCGCTGCCCGCCGCCGCCAACCGCCGCCGGCGATCGCCGGAAACACTGTTCCGGCGATGAACAGTAACCGCAGCCCAAAAACATCAAGTAAATAGCCCATCTTGACCGTTTTCGCGCGCTGATTCCAAAAACGACGTCCATTTTGCCAAATTCCAAACCTATAATTCGCCGGAGGCTCCCGCAAACCCCAAAACTGCCAAAACTTCCGGGAGCCCGCTTTTGGGTATCCGGACTCAGAATTAAGCAAACAAAAAGCCATTTCCAAGCGTTTTTCCGCACCGAACCCAAATCCACCCTCTGTTTGGCCAAAATCCTTTCCTAAAATTCGGCAAAAGCAGCCGAAGGCCAATACACCAACCAAAGCTCACAGGGTCCATCTCTTGTGTCCAAATAGGCGCGCGAACACCGCCGACAAGCCACGTAGGCTTCCAGAAGCTGCTGGTCACACTGTAGAAGCCCGGCAAAGGTCCGGGTCACCACACACGAGCCCAATAGGAGAGCTCGGAACACAGCAGGGATAAGAAACTAACTCAGCCTTATTCCGGAGGAGAGCATTCCAATGGGAGCCGGCCACGTGGCGCCACCCATTGGCGGGCGCCACCCACCCTGTTGACCCTTTGCGCGACACGTGGCAGCACCCGAGCGGCCCTGCACTGGTTGTTCCCTGTTCGGGACACGTGTCACGTGCAGGGCGTTTCGGGCGCTGGGCTCGGACGGGACAGCAGCGCTGCGTTTGTGCGACTAACGGATTCGGGCGCCCGAAAAGTTGCGCCCGAATCCGGAAAAAAGTGCACATTGGATTTTTGCCTATAAATAGGCCCTTTGGGCTTCATTTGTGGGTTTTCTGGGCCATTTCTGAGAGAGAGCTCATCTATTTATGCTACACCTTGTGGAGGAGTTCCAGGAAATTTTGGTGGCACCCACTTCGAGATTTCATTTTTCCGGCCGCACTGCGACGCACTTTCCTTATTTGCCCCTTTTCGTCGCGCGTTTCGGTCCGAGGACTCCCCTTGACTTTCTCCTACCATCGTTTTCGACGATTCTTGCGCGGTGTGTTCTTGAGAGGTAGCGCTTCGTTTTTCGTGTTAGTCGTTTCATCGTATTCTAGACTTTGGCACGTTTTGAGGCACTTTTTGTCACACCCCGGGGGTCGAAACTGCGACCGGGCTCGCTAACAGATCCGCCATCTGTACGGAAACTGCGTACAGACGAAGCGTCTAACCTGCAAAATGAATCGACTACAGTATACGATGTCAGAGCTGAAAGTAAACTACTAAAAACTGAAATCCAAACACTGTACAACTGAAAATAATACAATATACATCTCCCAAATACGATCGTATAAAAAGTCCTCTGATACAAAACCCAAAAGGGAGATATCTCCATAAAATACATCGGTGTACAAGCTCTCAATACAAAAAATATCAACTACATCAGTCTCTCAAACTGTAAAATAAAGTACAGCTCTATACCTCGCAACAAAGGTCCTCAACAGAGGAAAAAAGAAGCAAACTAATCAACTGAAGCTCTCTCTGAAGGGGTACCGCTACACTCCAACGACGGGTAGGGAACTAGCTCGCGACTCCCTCGAAACCGGCAGAAGGATCAGCAACTGGAGAACAGGAACAGGAGTAGAAGTCCCTGGGGGAAAAGACACCACGACGGGTGTGAGAACTACTTCCCACAGTAGTTCTCAGTGGGTGGCGTCAACAAGCCCAACGGTCTGCCCACTAAGTCTACTAGAGGCAAAAGATAACAGTGCAATGAAATCTGAACAAGAAAAGCTGGAGCTACTCTACAGCTACCATGCCTCTATCTAGATGCTCAAAAAGTGGAACAGATGAAAGTAAATGTGACCACTCGCACCCAAAGGTGCGTTAATCGAACCCAATCGAATTGACTGCCTCATAGGGTCCAGTCAAGCCTGCGCCTGTGTCGACTAGGAACGCCACCTGCCCACTACCACACATCCACATGAGGACGGGGATTTACGTGGGCGTCCTGTCCGACCACTCAGCCTTGTGCAAAAACTGCCTCAAAGGGGCCCATCGTTGCATCCACTGCGGAAAAACTGCTCCACAGGCCAACCATCGTATCCACAGGCGGCATATCAGGGGCGCGACTCCAACTGAGGAAAACGGCATGGCATAGGAGTATCAAACATTGGCATAAGCAAGCTAGTCAAGTCCACGCTCCCCTGTTAAGAACGGTAGGACTCAAGATCCCCAAAACTCTCGCACAACAGTCGGAGCAACTCTCGAAGACTCAGCTGATCAGCTCACACGAAACACAGAACTAGCCTCTCAAACAGCTGCCCAGAACAAAGCACACTGGCTGGAGGTACTCCACAGCAAGGAACGGACCCAACAATCAAGCTAACAATTACTGGTCGGACAACACTCAACGACTTGGGACCACCGTCAACCCCAACGGTTCCCAAAAACACTGACCGGAAGAATACTCGGGACGGCCGGGGACTACCGTCTGTATCAACGTCTCATCCCACGACAGCACAACAGGGATAAAAAGACCTCCCGGGACTACCGGACCCAAACGGCTCCCGGCACAGATAAGCAACCAACTACAAAACTACAGACTCCACTCTGTCCCAAGCACGAGTGAACTGCATCCCACACTAAAAGAAAGTCCCGACCTCTCGGCCACTACCTGGGCGAGTATAAACACTATGCCCAGGAATAAAAAAAACAGTGTGGGTGTCTAA
>JAQNDB010003989.1:0-26216 GCA_029204045.2 Tillandsia leiboldiana | reverse complement strand
CGTTACTCTACGACCCAAACTCTCTATCGACTCTTGTCACACTTAGCAATTGCTAAAGTGCCACTTAACCAGCTCTTTCTGACTGAACGAAACTGGTGCTTCACGAGCACCTAAGCGGTTGAGCGTCCTACGCCCCTATGTCACCTCGCACAATCAACAGTGTTAAGCAATGCGTAGCCACACACTACGTTTCATGTGCATTCCCCTAATTGGGCTGAGGCACCACAAGAACGATTCACCATTTTTGTGATCAATACGCGAACTCTACGGTGGCAACTTCTGCCATATACAGATCCGTCGGACCGGCACCCACCCCAAAACCCCCGCCTATTGAGAGGTTCTCGATTCTCAAAGCCTACTCTGGCCTCTTACTATCGTCACTACACGACAAGTTAGCCCTAATCGATACATCCCGCGACCACCGTCGCCATCGGGAGCAAATTTTTGCCACCCGGCCTGTAAGTCTTTCCTTGCCCTAACCCTTAGGACATGCAACTTGGCTCTTGCAATATAGCGATCACCATCGCCTCGAGAGTCGATCTTTCACCGGTCATCGCCGAACCTCATCTGTCATACTTCGCCAGCAGACTAGCTGACACACTTCATTTGGCACTCTATTCCCACACAAAACTCTATTTCCATACGACACGAACACGTTGGGACACTTGTACCCATTTCGTCTCACACGGTCTTTAGTACGTTCATCCATGTGTAGTTATAAACGACCATCTTAGCAATGCATGCAATGCCTATGCTAGGGATGCTCTACACGTGATTGCATTAAACAATTCATATCTTCCATGACGTTTTCCTGCCCGAAGGGCAGCCTGTGCATGTCCTGGATGCTGCCTAAGGTAAAATGGTACCGAAGCTACAGATGGAGCTAGTGGTGCTCATTCCCCGCAATCCGCCGCCACGTGGCCCAATTGGCCACACTTGAAGCATCTTCCTTCCCGATGTACACACTGGTGCAGATGATGAGTGCCGCCACAGATCACACACCGTGCTCGCAGATGAGGGAGAGAAGGTCTCTGCGGTTGTGACGGTATTTGTGACTGCTTCAGAAATCGTCCGTGTCGGGTTGCTCCCCAAAATTGTCTGAAGGTTGTCCGCCAGATAGGGCCGATGTAGCCCACTGGTACTGCCTCAAAGAACCCCAAATCCTTGCAGCTGCTGGGGCTGAAGGCTCGCCCCCGTCGCACTCTGTGGACATGTGGCCCGGTTGACCACACTTATAACACCTCCCCTAGTGATGCTTGCGCCACGACGGTTGGTGCGATCCACCGCAAATGACGCACCGCCCGTGGGTCCTAGGCTGTTGCTGGTGCTTAGGGGGCCGTTTGTAGCCAACCTGACCCCCAAAGTCGCTTGATTGTCTCTTCTTCTCCTTTTCCTTGTCGAGGCCTCGTGCACTGGTGCTCCACGGCATCGCCCCGCTCCACCAGGTGGGACCAATTAACAACCTCTTGGAGCCTATCAATCTACTCTAACTGATGCCGCGACACTCCTCTTGGCGCCGAAATGCTTCCTCCTGCCAGTGGGTAGTCTCCGCCTGCTGCTGGACCATGCCAATAAGCGCAGCCATCTGTTCTCGTAGCTCGTGTACTTTGTTCGACCTAGAGCCCTCTCCTGGCTCGAGTCGAGACAAGAGCGTCTCCCTACGTGGTGCCATTATTAATCTGCACACTACAACAAAAAATATTTGCCCAAATTTAACAATTTGGACAACGCATAAGCTAAATACCAAACAAAGGGCTCGTCGACCCAATCATGTGAATTATATAAGGGCACTCCCTTTCACCTCCAACATTAACGTCGTCGGCCGCCAACGTAATCGTCTGAAGAATGAAAGCTCATTACCCTCGCTCGATCAGTCCCAACATCATTTTTGGGAACAACAATAGCCAATCAAGTACTTTCGCCCAAAGATCCACATACTCTCTCGTGCTAATCTCTAGGGTCTCTGTAGTGTCCACAGTTTTCCGTTTAAGTCACCTTCGGAACTTACGGTATTTTCGTTGTATTATCGTTGCCTTGTTTTGGTCAGATTGGGTTTTCCCTCCTTGTCAGGTTTGGAAAACGGAGCACGGTGGTGCGAACGGCTCTAAATTCCGGTGAACGGAACTCCCGTTATCTTCTTCCTAAGTTGCCTGGTGCAAAGGGTGAGAATTCTCATGTCGGTTGATGGCGCTTTAAATCCGTGCCAATTGGAGGCGGTTTTCGAATGGTGTAAAAGACGAATTGAGGAATATATGGTAGTAAATTACAAAAGATCGAGGTTGTTAGAACAAGGTAAGGTTGTTGGAAAATTTATGGAAGTAGTTTATTTTTGTTGCTGCCCTCTTATAAATAAAGGGTTCGGGAAAAGGTTTCTACTTTACACACTCAAAGAGAAAATAGACCCTAGTTGTTTGAATCATCATAAGAAGATCTTCTTCTCGAAGGCTTCGTCGGAACATGGGAGTAGGGATCGGCTTCTTGTTGGAGCACCGGACAAGGGAGCGGCGAACCGACGGGGGAAACCGGAGAGCGGAGGAGGAGCCGGCGTCGTACCGTTACCTTCTCCGATCCAAAGGTGTGGTGGTTTTCGATGTTTCTTAGGGTTTTAGATGAGGTTTTCATGGATTTGGTTGGGTTCTTTTGGGCGTTGGTGGTGTCGGATGTCGTGGGCGATGTGAGTATTGTGTTAAACGGGAGGCCGCCGCCACCGTCGGATTAGACGGAGGCCGCCGCCGTCGTTAGATGTAATGGGAAGCCGCCGCCGCCGTTGTTAGACGGGAGGCCGCCGTTGTTAGATGGGAGGCCGCCACCGCCGTTATCATGTTCACGAGATCGTCGCCGCAGTCGTGGTGGTCGCGGAGTCACCGCCGGAGCCACGGAGGGCAAAGGGCAAAAAAAATTGAAAAAAAAGGGTTCTACTGTTCATTTAGCCCGGCCCAAACCGCGCGGTCCACACCGGTGGCGTGGACCCGTCGCAGTCGCCGCAGCCCGTACGGGTGAACCCGGTGCGCCATCCGTTGCACCGGCCCGGCCCAGCAGGCTCGGTCCACGCCCAGGCGTGCACCCGGCGCAGGTGGGCGCGGCCGAAGATGAGGACCCGGAGCGCGCCTACTGCTCGTGCGCGGCCCGGCCCAGCGTGTGGCGCGGTCTACCACGGGCGTGCACTTGGTCTGCGCCGCCGCTGCCATGTTGCCGTGAACCCGGTCCACGCCACGACTGTCACGCCCCGGGGGTTTCATTAAGCGGAAGGTAATCAACGAAAAGATTTAAATTTGCGTGGACATTTTTTTTTGAAAGTCCTTTCTCCCCGGTGCGCGCCTAGACCCGCCGCATACACAGATTCACCCCGCAAACGGGCGGAGTCTCCTCTGTATATGCATGGCGTCGCAGTTACAACAATCATTTAATCACAGCAGTTTACTAATATGAACGCGCAAGGCTAAAGAATTCACGAGGCCGACTGATTGAAAGGATAAATCTACAAGTTTAAAAGCGGTGCCCACACGGCACCCAGGTTTTTAAAACAGTTTTCGAAATTCATAAATCCCCAGGGTTTTCAAAACGGTGCCCACACGACACCCAGATTTTTAAAACAGTTTTCGCAATTCATAAATCCACAGGGTTTTTAAATCGGTGCCCACACGACACCCAGATTTTTAAAACAGTTTTCGCAATTCATTTTCCTTTTTTCTTTTTCTTTTGTAGTTTGAAAACGGCCAAACAGAGAAGAATAACATCAACCATCCACATAAGTAAGAGGAAACATCCCAACATCCACACCGACCCCACAAGGGTATCGAAATCCACACAGTAGCTACTAACAGGTAATGAAAATGTGCATGAAGGAAGTAAATACAGTTTATGGCCTCGAAGGACCAAAAAGATGCTCCTGCCACGGCCTCACCGTCGCCCTAGCTCTCACCCCTAAAGGAACCTGTCACGGAGTGGGAAGTCAGCGACACAAGATATAAAGATGGAATGCAGGAAAAACTGTAACTAAAGCAGACCGTGAGAACCATCCAGAGCAACCGCCCTCCCCAACGGGCAATACACGACCCCTGCATAACCTAATCCGGACACCTGTCCCGGCAACCCCACCGAGTACCTACACCACCGAGCAACTACATCGGTACACCACCGAGCAACTACATCGGTAAACCATGCCAGGCGCCTACCTCGACGGTCGCACCGCTCACACCTTGGCGCCTCTAGTCCCCCTCGCCCAGGGGGGCCCCCCACTACGTCACCTCGTGGGGTACACGGGTCATAGACCACTTTTCCGGAAAAGCGCACCCTTGCGGTGGCCAAACCGCGGGTGCGCGTGCTGCAGCCTCGTGTGGTGACCCAGATCTCCGCAGGGCTTCTACAGTGCGATTAGCAGCTTCTGGAGGCCTATGTGGCATGTCGGCGGTGTTTTTTCTGCACCAATTTGGACTCAAGTGATGGACTTCGGGTGTATAATGGATCACGTGAGTGATCGGAGGACCCCGTTGATGTTTTGATGTGGTTTCGCGCGAAATGGTTATTAAAATTGGACTCAGCGCGAAATTTGAGTAAAGTCCAAAGTCGGATTTTTTGGGCTGGGCCTATAAATAGGCGGTTGGCTGGGGCTTTTTGCCCCCTTTCCCGAGCTCCCTTCCCCTTGCACCCTTAAGCAAAGATGGAGATCTTTGTGCTGCGCATCATCTGGCGGAGGCCCGGATTTTTTGGAAGCCGCGGCATCGACGACTTCGGCATCGGAGCGCAGTGTGGCGTTTTTTCATCGGAGGCCCGTTATCGTCGCAGTTTGATTCTGAGAGGTCTACAGAGCTACTCCGTCAGTATTTTTGGACGATTTCTGCGGCGTTGGAATCACGAGAGGTACGTCTTCGACTTTCGTGTTGATCATCTTGCTGGATTCAGAGTTTTATGACACGGTTTTCGAGGCATTTCTAAGCCGCTGTTTTCTGGTGAGTTTTGGACAGCGGCCCCTTGCCGGAAATTTATCTCCCGCACCCGAGTGTCGGATCGAGACGAGCCTATACACTTTTTGGATCTACTCGTCGCAAGGATTATCATTGTATTTTTTCCGGGATTTTTCTGAGGCTTTCCCGAAGGTATACTATTCCCCTTTTATCTGTGTTTGAGTTTACAGTTTGTGTGGTTGTGGAGTGTTTGCGCACCTGTACTGTGGAATTTGTAACTCGGCCTACGGGGCTCGGATTTTGGGCGTGCAGGTACCCGTTTCGAAGGTCTCGACGAGACGCTCGCTGTGATATTTTTATTGGAATTTTTGGAGTTCGTTTTACAGGTGAAAATTTCGCATTAAGGGGACTGTTCCCAGCAGATTTGTGATGCTTGGATTTTATGAATTAAGTGTAACTTTGGGTTGTGTTTTTGTACCAGGAGGTATTGATCACTGTTCCCGTATTGTTGGATTGGTGGGTGTGTAGAGATATCTTTTTCTGGACTTTCTCAGCTGTACGACTCCGGACAGTTAGCATTTTCAGGTGGGTGGCCTTGTCTCCAAGATTGACGGACTGTGCTTTAAATCTGCTATAGTAGGACTATGCATGATAGTGAAATGCTTGTGCAGCATGTTAGAATGTAGGAATGCTATTCCTTGTATTATCTGATGGTATTGTCATCTCCTTGCTTTCTACCATCTGTAAATTATAGTTATTGGAACTTGACCTAGCACCCCGTCATAGTTGCATGTGTAACCAGACTAGTAGAAAACCCCTCACTTGGGCTAGGGTTATTTCTGCTTTAGACATCCACACTTCTACTTTCCTGGACATAGTGTTCTTCCTCGCCCGGGTAGTGGGCCGAGTGGTCAGGAGTTATCTTTTAGTGTGGGATGCATGTTACACTCGTGCTTGGGAGCAGAGTGGAGTCTGGAAGATGTAGTTGGTTGTTCATCTGTAGCGGGAGCCGTTGGGTAGACGGCGGTCCCGAGATGTTTTATTTTTTTTGTTTTATCTGCCGCCACTGTGCTAGTGGCAGCGGTAGATCAGTGTTAGCAGGACCTTAAACCCAGAACCTTTTTGGACACACATATGATTTTTATCAACCAAATGGTTTCTTCCAAGCATCGTAGGGTCGCCGGAGTCGGTTCATGTTTGATTGGACGAAGGCATTAGCCCTTCGAGGCTTGGATATAAAACTTGGTTTCAACTGTTTTCCTAAAAAGAACTAAAAATCATTAAATATGGATTTCTTACAGATCAGATGGCTTTAGTAAGAAATGTCACCTTTTTCCTATAAATTAACCACCCGAGATGATTCGAGTGGTCTGGGTTCTAAGGTCTGCCTTCTTCTTGGGACGAGAACAACGAGAGGCTATGCCTAGAGCCTGTTCTTGTTTGATTTGGATTGTAGGTTCTAGTCTTTCGGGGTTCCCGGACCCTTCTTCGGGTCAGTGGATGCGATGTTGGCCTGTAGAGGCAGTTGTTCGCAGTGGATGCGACTTTGTGCTATGAGTTGGTAGAGTGTGATTTAGAGGTTGTTTCTCTGATTTAGTGGTGGAGATGGTTCTCCCACTTAGCTTTGAGGATCTTGGGGTTCTGGCAGATCGAGTCGTGGAGGTTTCCCGACTCAGCCATGGTCGTGCATTATCAGATTGAGTCGTTGAGGGTTCTCCGACTTAGCTGTTTGAGTCGAGGTTCTTTTTCCGACTGAGTTGTGTTTTGAGCTTGGAGTTACCGATCTATTTGATCGTGGATCATAGCCTGCATGAGCCACATTTGGCTTGACAGAGATACTTTACAGAGATACTTTACAGAGATACTTGAGATGGGTTACTTTTTACTCGAGCGGGTCGCTCCCCTCGAGTGCCACTCCGGAGTAGGCGAGGCCGGGTTGTGTACCGGCGTGAGATTGAGCTTTTCTATCGCGACTTGTCGTTGCATTTGTCCCTCTGGCTGTGCTGGTGTTGGCAGTCATGGACGTCCTACGTAAGTCCGCTCCTCCGGGACGTAACGGCAGTAGGTTGGCGCATGTTGGCAGTCATGGACGTCCTACGTAAGTCCGCTCCTCCGGGACGTAACGGCAGTAGGTTGGCGCAGGCTTGACTGGACCTGATGAGGCAGTCAGTTCAGATTGGGTGATCAGAGATGAGAGTTAGTTGTGGCATCATGTTCTTTCTGTTCCACTCCTTGAGCATCTAGGTAGAGGCATAGTAGCTGTAGAGTTTACTTTTCCAGCTTTCCTTACAGCATTGCTTTTGTTACTTTATGCCTCTAGTGGACTTAGTGGGCAGACCGTCGGGCTTGTTGGCGGCACCCACTGAGAACTACTTGGGACGTAGTTCTCACACCCGTCGTGGTGTCTTTTCCCACAGGAACTTCTACTCTGGTTCCTGTTGTTCCTGTTGCTGATTCTTCTGACCGAGCGAGGGAGTCGCGAGCTAGTTCCCTACCCGTCGTTGGAGTGTAGCGGTACCCCTTCAGAGGAGAGCTTCAGTAGATTAGTTATTTTATTTTCCTTCTTTGAGAGACTGTTGTAGTGAGGATTGTTATGTATTGTGAGCCTGTACACTGATGTATTTATTGGAGATACCTCCCGGTTGAGTTCTGAGTTTGTATATGAGGATATTGTTTGATTATCTTTTTGGGAGTCGGACATTGTTTATTATTTCCAGTTGTACAGTGATTGATTTAGTTATACAGCAGACTTTTTATTTTTAGCTCTGATATCTGTTTAGCTGTAGTACTTTTCTTGCAGGTAGGACGCTTCGCCTATGCTGGTTTGGCATAGGTGGCGGATCTGTTGGCGAGCCGGGTCGCAGTTTCGACCCCGGGGCGTGACAGATTAGAGTGGTATCAGAGCCTAGGTTGTAGGTCATTGAGGACTTAGACACCCTAGGCTTGTGGTTGGACATTAGGATGACTACGTGAGAGTCGTGACTTTTAGCGAGAGTCCTGATCGAGTTTTGTACCTCTCCCATGAGACGGGATGAGTGATTGGCATGTTTATGCTCCTAAGCGATTATGTTGGCTGCAGACAACATAATGCTGTGGAATTGATAACATGTCTTAGACTTTCGCTGGATTGGGTCGTATTGTTGTTGTGTCCTGATGTTTGTTATTGTGCAGTGGTCTACGATGCTTGTGAGACGTCGTGCAGTGAGGAATGCGCTTTCCGCATCTGATTAGTAACCCGAGCAGCGGGAGGCAGAGCTATCAGAGCAGAGCGAGACCCAAGAGTTATGGATCCAGATGGCACGGATGTCGGAGGCTGTCTGATGCCAGGAAGAAGCCATGGAACGTTTGATGCGCTTGTTGGAGCAGAGAGCATAGCCAGTGGCAGTACCGCTTGAGTGTCCTCCAGTACTCTCTTCCTATGCAGTGGTATCTTCAGTTGTACCAGTGGCGCCGATGGAGTGAGCAGCCCCCTCCGTGCCGACGAGCAGTGCCGAGGCACCGAGGCAGGGTGGATAGTGGATAGTAGCTGAGCTTAGGGACATCATTGATCGATGGAGCCAGTCCCGGCAGTCTGAACCATCCCGATTCATAGGTTTGAGTTGGAGCCCTTGTAGGCAGAATTGGGGTTGGTGGTGATGGAGAGACTCTCGGAGAGCCTCCATGTGCTAGGGAGTTTATACAGTTGTCGAACTGCACGCTCCAGGTTTCGAGGGACGAGGCGCATAGGATATGTTTGACGGGGAATGGTTTGCGCCAGGATACCTTTCAGTTTAGTTGGTCCCTCCGTTTTGGATTATTGACGCTTCGATGGGTAGGCATTGTGTGTGGAGCATGACGCTGCAGTTTCTTTGGATAGGGATCGGCCGCCAGAGGCGAGTTCTGGATATCGGCGCTTGGCGTCGGGTGATGGAGGACAGACTGACCGGCAGAGGCATTTCTCATCTCCGTACCTGGATGGCGAATTTTCGAGATGCCAGAGATCGGGTGGACCCCGATGGCAGCATCAGCATCTATATCAGAGTAGCGCAACGGTAGCGTGGATTTGTTATCTGCGGATGACTTTATTCGTCGCCTCAATGTGAGCAGAGACAGAGGTTGTGCTCCCTTGTGGATTATGTCCTATGCAGTTGAGGCCGCGAGATATACGGGTAGACTTATTGGTAATTTTGGCAGTTCGGCGTTTCGACCTAGTGCATGGGTTTTGGTTGGCACAGTGCCACAGGATGTTAGACTGCGGAAGGAGAGGACTTTGACCTTCTGAGAGGCAGACGAGAGGAGACTTGGTTGTTGAGGTCGTTAGAGCACACTGGTTATAGCGACAGGGTGAGAGGTGCTTACGGCGGCACCGGGACCCAAAGATATCTCTGTTGCCACGAGATTCCGGGTGTGATTTCACCTGAGCTGTTGATAATGCCGCCGGTTAGGGAGATAGAGATTGAGTTGGCGTGGTTCGGGGAACCGCGCCACCCTCGACAGCACCTCATTGGATATTGCCAGTAGAGCTGTGAGAGCTGATGGCGCAGTTGCAGGATCTGATGGATCGAGGGGTCTGTTTGACCTAGTGCCACGCCGTTGATATACGGTGGTGATGCCACATCGTTGATACACGACTGTGAGGGCCCTTTTATGGGTCGAGTGTAGATAGGTCCAAGTATTATTCTGGACCTTTTGATGGAATTATACTCCGGCAGTTGTACGATTGATGCAGGTACAGATTTTGGAATCATACGGCTGAGTATTTCGCCAAGATGGTGTTCAGGACACGGTAGGGGCATTATGTTTTAGTAAGGCCAATTGCTTTGATTAGCGCCCTGCCACTCTTTTGGTTTGAGGAATTGTGCTCCAGCTGTACTTGATTGCTTTGGTAACTAGATCCCCCAGGGATATTATGATCTACTCCCAGAGCAGCTTGGAGCATGAGGAGCACTGATGGATGTGTTACCATGCTGTGTGGATGAAGCTGTATGCCAGGCTATTGAGATACAAGTTTTAGCTTTAGAAGCTTACCTTCTTGGGTCACATTGTGTTAGCCGTAGGAGCGGCGGTGGAATTCCGGCCAATGTGGATGCTATTTGAGATTGGCTGAGATCAACATTTATTGTTGAGGTGAGGAGTTTTTTTTTGGATTTGGCAGTGCCAGGAGAGCATGGCGAATGGATGATGAGTTGGTATCAGAGCCATTCTCCAGCCGGAAATGTGAGATGAGTCTCGGCTGAGCCAGGGTTATATAGCGGGTAGAGCGAGGCTCCCCGGCTAATGACCGTTGTGAGTGGAGTGCAGCTCCTCACAAGGTCGGCTAAGGCTAGCGAGACGAGTCTCACATCGCCTGGTGCTTGTGAGTGTGCTTGAGCCTGACGTGGACGTCAGGGCTTAAAGGGGGGAAGAATGTGACACCCCCGGAATTTGGATTAGTCCTCTATATAAATGATATAATAGGACTAAATCTCTAACCCGGCTATAGCATTTTGGATGGTAGCAAGATCCAAGAGGAACATGAGAGTTAAGCGTGCTAGAGCTAGAGTAGTTCTAGGATGGGTGACCCCCTGGGAAATGGGGCGTCACAGTTGGTATCAGCGCCGATTGCAGCTTTGCCAGAGATGGGGGATGGACCTTTGTGTTGGTGATGCCTCCCATGGTGGCTGTGGAGTTACCATTGGGTTATTCTTGAGCATTTTGTATCACCCCGATAGGGCCACTGTAGTGGCGGATACCTGGAACCGGAGAGCTATTGGGGGTTGAGTTTGATGATTCCGTTGTTGGCGCTGGGTGGGACCGTTGCGGAACAGGGCTCGAGGTTGTGTCCCTGAGGGTCCCTTTTGACGGTAGACTGCGGTGAAGCAGTCCATGCGATTGGTCAGGATCCGAGAGTGATTGAGCGAGGACCCTAGCCGATTAGGGCTTCTTTTCTCTGGATGACCGTATGGGGTATGTTTCGGATCGCCGGGTTGAGCTGGCACTAGGGAGCGGTTTTGGTGCGTGCTACATTGGTTGTTCTCTCTTTTCCCCCAGCCTTTTCCTTCCACGTCTCAGCTCAGGAGTGTTAGGCATGTGGATTCCTCGCCCGTGATGGACTCGTTTCCTTTGAGATCTGCGAGTACTTGTGGTACGAGGGATGTCGTTGCAAATTCTGGCTCGTGAGATGAGAGAATTATGCAATTGGGGCCATGCCGTACCGGTTGTTGTTGTTGTTGTGGAGTAATCACGGGGAGTGACAGGTGACTTGAGAGCTGGAGACGGCAGTGTTATGTACCTACCCTTGTTTTTGTGGCACCTTTTGGGTTGGGCTAGTTTCGAGGACGAAACTTTCTTTTAGTGGGGGAGGATGTGGTGACCTAGATCTCCGCAGGGCTTCTACAGTGCGATTAGCAGCTTCTGGAGGCCTGTGTGGCCTGTCGGCGGTGTTTCTGCACCAATTTGGACTCAAGTGATGGACTTCGGGTGTGTAATGGATCACGTGAGTGATCGGAGGACCCCGTTGGATGTTTTGATGTGGTTTCGCGCGAAATGGTTAGTAAAATTGGACTCAGCGCGAAATTTGAGTAAAGAACACTTCTCCGGGAATTTTCGGCAAATTTTAGAAGAGGAATTTGGCAAATCGGACTTCGGATTTGGATTCAGCGCGCGAAAACGGTCAAGATGGACTATTTACTTGTATTTTTCGGAGTCCGGATGCGAAAACACGCATTTCGAGGATTTTGGTACTGTTCCGGCCGCCGGAGGGGCGCCGGCGGCGGCGGCGGGCGGCGGAGCGCGGCGGTTGGCGGCGGCGGAGGCGCGCGGTCCACCGCGGAGGTCGTGCACCGGGCGGAGGACGCGTGGCGCCTTCTGGTTGGCCGGCGCAGCGGGCGCGGTCCACAGAAGAGGCGCGGGTGCACGGTGCACCGGGTGCGGACACGTGGCCGAGCGTGGTTGGCGGGTCCTGGTGCGCGCGGTCCACGCTGCGGCTGGAGCAGGTGGCCGTACGGCGGGGCGGTTGGGAGGCAACGTGGGGGCGCCACGTGGCGCCCCGCGATTGGCCGGGCGCAGCCACCCCACGCCCACGTGTCGGCCACATGTCGCTCCGCGATTCGCGGGCGCGCGTACGCCGGGCGCGGGGAGTGTCGGTGGACGCGTGGCGGGCCTAGGGGCTTTCGGGCGTGAACAGTAACGGGCCCGGCCCGTTACTGTAGCAGCCCGGAAGTGCCAAGCGCCCGAAACTTTGGGCCAAAAGTCCAAAATTCGGTTTTTCGGGCTGGGCCTATAAATAGCTGTCTTGTGGGGGAGTTTTGCCCCCTTTCCCGAGCTCCCCTGCCCATGGCCCCTTTAGCAAAGTTGGAGATCTTCATCTTGCGCATCTTCTGGCAGAGGCCCGGATTTTTTGGAAGCCGCGGCGTCGACGACTTCGGCATCGGAGCGCAGTGTGGCGATTTTTCATCGGAGGCCCGTTATCGTCACAGTTTGATCTGAGAGGTCTACAGAGCTACTCCGTCAGTATTTTTGGACGATTTCTGTGGCGTTGGAATCACGAGAGGTACGTCTTCGACTTTCCTGTTGATCATCTTGCTGGATTCAGAGTTTATGACACGGTTTTCGAGGCATTTCTAAGCCGCTGTTTTCTGGTGGAGTTTTTGGACAGCGGCCCCTTGCCGGAATTTTATCTCCGCACCCGAGTGTCGGATCGAGACGAGCCTATACACTTTTTGGATCTACTCGTCGCAAGGATTATCATTGTATTTTTCCGGGATTTTTCTGAGGCTTTCCCGAAGGTATACTATTCCCCTTTTATCTGTGTTTGAGTTTACAGTTGTGTGGTTGTGAGTGTTTGCGCACCTGTACTGTGGAATTTGTAACTCGGCCTACGGGGCTCGGATTTGGGCGTGCAGGTACCCGTTTCGAAGGTCTCGACGAGACGCTCGCTGTGATATTTTTATTGGAATTTTTGGAGTTCGTTTTACAGGTGAAAATTTCGCATTAAGGGGACTGTTCCCAGCAGATTTGTGATGCTTGGATTTTATGGAATTAAGTGTAACTTTGGGTTGTGTTTTTGTACCCAGGAGGTATTGATCACTGTTCCCGTATTGTTGGATTGGTGGGTGTGTAGAGATATCTTTTTCTGGACTTTCTCAGCTGTACGACTCCGGACAGTTAGCATTTTCAGGTGGGTGGCCTTGTCTCCAAGATTGACGGACTGTGCTTTAAATCTGCTATAGTAGGACTATGCATGATAGTGAAATGCTTGTGCAGCATGTTAGAATGTAGGAATTGCTATTCCTTGTATTATCTGATGGTATTGTCATCTCCTTGCTTTCTACCATCTGTAAATTATAGTTATTGGAACTTGACCTAGCACCCCGTCATATGTTGCATGTGTAACCAGACTAGTAGAAAACCCTCACTTGGGCTAGGGTTATTTCTGCTTTAGACATCCACACTTCTACTTTCCTGGACATAGTGTTCTTCCTCGCCCGGGTAGTGGGCCGAGTGGTCAGGAGTTATCTTTTAGTGTGGGATGCATGTTACACTCGTGCTTGGGAGCAGAGTGGAGTCTGGTAGATGTAGTTGGTTGTTCATCTGTAGCGGGAGCCGTTGGGTAGACGGCGGTCCCGAGATGTTTTATTTTTCTTGTTTTATCTGTCGCCACTGTGCTAGTGGCAGCGGTAGATCAGTGTTAGCAGGACCTTAAACCCAGAACCTTTTTGGACACACATATGATTTTTATCAACCAAATGGTTTCTTCCAAGCATCGTAGGGTCGCCGGAGTCAGTTCATGTTTGATTGGACGAAGGCATTAGCCCTTCGAGGCTTGGATATAAAACTTGGTTTCAACTGTTTTCCTAAAAAGAACTAAAAATCATTAAATATGGATTTCTTACAGATCAGATGGCTTTAGTAAGAAATGTCACCTTTTTCCTATAAATTAACCACCCGAGATGATTCGAGTGGTCTGGGTTCTAAGGTCTGCCTTCTTCTTGGGACGAGAACAACGAGAGGCTATGCCTAGAGCCTGTTCTTGTTTGATTTGGATTGTAGGTTCTAGTCTTTCGGGGTTCCCGGACCCTTCTTCGGGTCAGTGGATGCGATGTTGGCCTGTAGAGGCAGTTGTTCGCAGTGGATGCGACTTTGTGCTATGAGTTGGTAGAGTGTGATTTAGAGGTTGTTTCTCTGATTTAGTGGTGGAGATGGTTCTCCCACTTAGCTTTGAGGATCTTGGGGTTCTGGCAGATCGAGTCGTGGAGGTTTCCCGACTCAGCCATGGTCGTGCATTATCAGATTGAGTCGTTGAGGGTTCTCCGACTTAGCTGTTTGAGTCGAGGTTCTTTTTCCGACTGAGTTGTGTTTTGAGCTTGGAGTTACCGATCTATTTGATCGTGGATCATAGCCTGCATGAGCCACATTTGGCTTGACAGAGATACTTTACAGAGATACTTTACAGAGATACTTGAGATGGGTTACTTTTTACTCGAGCGGGTCGCTCCCCTCGAGTGCCACTCCGGAGTAGGCGAGGCCGGGTTGTGTACCGGCGTGAGATTGAGCTTTTCTATCGCGACTTGTCGTTGCATTTGTCCCTCTGGCTGTGCTGGTGTTGGCAGTCATGGACGTCCTACGTAAGTCCGCTCCTCCGGGACGTAACGGCAGTAGGTTGGCGCATGTTGGCAGTCATGGACGTCCTACGTAAGTCCGCTCCTCCGGGACGTAACGGCAGTAGGTTGGCGCAGGCTTGACTGGACCTGATGAGGCAGTCAGTTCAGATTGGGTGATCAGAGATGAGAGTTAGTTGTGGCATCATGTTCTTTCTGTTCCACTCCTTGAGCATCTAGGTAGAGGCATAGTAGCTGTAGAGTTTACTTTTCCAGCTTTCCTTACAGCATTGCTTTTGTTACTTTATGCCTCTAGTGGACTTAGTGGGCAGACCGTCGGGCTTGTTGGCGGCACCCACTGAGAACTACTTGGGACGTAGTTCTCACACCCGTCGTGGTGTCTTTTCCCACAGGAACTTCTACTCTGGTTCCTGTTGTTCCTGTTGCTGATTCTTCTGACCGAGCGAGGGAGTCGCGAGCTAGTTCCCTACCTGTCGTTGGAGTGTAGCGGTACCCCTTCAGAGGAGAGCTTCAGTAGATTAGTTATTTTATTTTCCTTCTTTGAGAGACTGTTGTAGTGAGGATTGTTATGTATTGTGAGCCTGTACACTGATGTATTTATTGGAGATACCTCCCGGTTGAGTTCTGAGTTTGTATATGAGGATATTGTTTGATTATCTTTTTGGGAGTCGGACATTGTTTATTATTTCCAGTTGTACAGTGATTGATTTAGTTATACAGCAGACTTTTTATTTTTAGCTCTGATATCTGTTTAGCTGTAGTACTTTTCTTGCAGGTAGGACGCTTCGCCTATGCTGGTTTGGCATAGGTGGCGGATCTGTTGGCGAGCCGGGTCGCAGTTTCGACCCCGGGGCGTGACAGGAGTTACCTCCCGTTTGAGTTCAGAGCTTGTATTTGAGGATATTGTTTTATTATTATTTTGGGAGGCGAACATTGTTGTATTATTTCCAGTTGTACAGTGATTGATTTTAGTTACAGCAGATTTTTATTTATAGCTCTGATATCTGTTTAGTTGTAGTACTTTTCTTGCAGGTAGGACGCTTCGCTTATGCAGGTTAGCATAGGTGGCGGATCTGTTTGGCGGGCCCGGGTCGCAGTTTCGACCCCGGGGCGTGACAGATTAGAGTGGTATCAGAGCCTAGGTTGTAGGTCATGGTGGACTTAGAAACCCTAGGCTTATGGTTTGACCCTTGGTTGACTTTGTGAGAGTCGTGATTTTTTTTAGCGAGAGTCCTGATTGAGTTTTATACCTCTCCCAAGGGACGGGAGGAGTGATTGGCATGTTTATTCTCCTAAGTGATTATGTTGGCTGCAGACAACATAATGCTGTGGAACGGGTGATATGCTTTAGACTTTCGCTGGATTGGGTCGAGCGTTGTTGTGTGCTGTTTTGTTGTTTCGTCGTGGCGAGCGGTGTCTCCCCGACGCTGGGTTTTGACCCGTGTGCATCCTGTCATAGCAGTTGAGCTTGAGCAGTTGGTGTTGGGCCGGATACCCGGATTGAGGTAAGAGAACCCCGGACCCAGATGACAGGATTGTCAGAGGCTTATCAGCGGCTGAGGGAGCAGCTGGTCTTGGTGACACAGTTGTCGGAGCACTGAGTAGCCCCCTCTGTGCCAATGTTTAGTGTCGAGGCACCGAGGCAGGGTGGATGGTTGACAGCTGGTGAGCTGTGGGACATGATCGACCTATTGAGCCATATTTGGCAGATGAACCACCCCGACTCGTAAGATTGAGTTTGGAGCCTTTGGAGGCAGAGTCGTGGTTGGTGGTGAGAGCCTCCCTGTGCTAGAGAGTGTATGCAGTTGTTGAACTGCGCGCTCCAGATTCGAGGGACGAGGCGCATAGGATATATGAGACTGAGAGTGGATTGCGCCAGGACACCTTTCTGTTATTCAGTCCCTCCATTGTAGATTTAGACGCCTTGTTGGAGCAGGCATTATGTATGGAGCGTGGCATTGCAGTTCCTTTGGATAGGGATCTGCCGCCAGAGGTGAGTTCTGGATTTTGGCGCTTGGTGCCGGGTGATGGAGGACAGATCGGCCGGCAGGGGCATGTCTAATTTCTTTTTCCTGGATAACGAGTTCCCGAGATGTCAGAGGTCGGGTGGACCCCGATGGCAGCATCAGTATTCATATCAGAGTGGCACAGCGGTAGCGTGGATTCGTTATCTGCGGAGGACCTTATTCATCGCCTCAATGTGATCAGAGACAGGGGTCGTGCTTCCTAGTGATAGTCCTGATTTTCAGGCAGATTGAGCGACAACCACTTGCTTTGAGCGGATGAATCTATGCCGCCCAGTTGGAGGGCGCCACGGTAGTGGATTGAGTGTCGCAGGTGGGATTTCACCACAGTAGTCGGAGTTAGAGCATGTTCCACTCTTGCGTGGGCTAGAGGCAGATTTGTTACCACGTGCACTAGAGGTACCGGTTCCTGTTGTTGTTGTGCACGTGGAGGAGGCTTTTGGATCATGTCCAGTGTGGCCGAGACCGCGAGTTACCGGCAGAATTATTGGGAATTGTAGCAATTCGGTGTTTCGACCCTGTGCTTGAGATTGTTTGGCACAATGCCACAGAATGTTTGACTGCGGCGAGAGAGGACTTTGATCTTCGGCAAGGCAGACAAAAGGAGGCTTGCTTGTTGAGATTGTTAGAGCACTCAGGTTTTGGCGACAGGGTGAGAGGTGCTTACGGCGGCACCGGGACTCGGGGATATCTCTGTTGCCCACGAGATCCCGGGTGTGATTTCACCTTAGTTGTTGGTAATGCCGCCGGTTAGGGAGATAGAGATTGCGTTTGACGTGGTTCGGGGAACCGCGCCACCCTAGATAGCACCTCATTGGATATCGCCGGTAGAGCTGAGAGAGCTGATGGCACAGTTGCAGGATCTGATGGATCGAGGGGTCTGTTTGACCTAGTGCCACGCCGTTGGTATACAGTGGTGATGCCACGTCGTTGATACACGAATGTGAGGGTCCTTTTATGGTATCTAGGACCTTATGATAGAGTTATACTCCGGCAGTTGGTGTATGATGCGAGTACCCACTTGGAGTTAGACAGCCGAGGACTTCGCCTAGATGGCGTTTTGGACACGGTGGGGGCATTATGAGTTGATAGCGAGGCCCAATGGAATGACGACTGCCCTGTGGACTTCAAGATCTGAGGAATTGTATGTCCCAGTTGTACTTGGACGGACTAGGAGTGGTGTTTTCCGAGGATATTTTGATTTACTCCCAGAGTGACTTGGGGCACGAGGAGCACTTTGTGGATGTGCTACCATGCCCGTGTGGATGATGCGGTATGCCAAGTTATTGAGGTACAAGTGGTAGCTGCAGAAGCATACCTTCTTGAGTCACCTTATTCTAGCCTTTGGAGCGGCGGTGGAATCCGCCCAAATGGAGGTTATCCAAGTTTGGCTGAAACCGACATTTATCCTTGAGGTGAGGAGTTTCTTAGACTTAGCAGTGCCGGAAGAGCATGGCCAATGGATAATGTGACTGATACTAGCATCAATGCTAGTGTTTCCAGTGTTGGGAGATGGAATTGTGTGTTTTAGTGATGCCTCCCATTGTGGCGGTAGAGTTACCGTGGGTTGATCTTCGGTCCACACTTCATTAGTCCAACCCTATGAGTCTTGTGGCAGGATGTACCGCTGTTTGCAGGCAGCTTGGATTCCACAGTTGAGCCTTTCAGTACGCCTTTTATTTCCAGCTTTGATTGATGTACCTGGGCGTAGGCCATGCCTGCTTGGCTATCAGTTCTGATTACTCAGCATCTTGAGTGGGATTTTCGCGGATTGTCGTTGTTGGTTCGGATTTTTGACCGCGAGTTTGGGCATCAGCTTTATGATCGCCTTTTGAGTCAGTTTTCAGTCCCGTTCACTGACGGTTTGGTCCCCGTCAGGGTGTCCTTATTAGTTGAGAGATCGGCTTCGATCCGTGGGTCTGTTGGGGTTATGTTGGCATGTTGAGTGACCAATTGTGGCATGAGATTGTGCCTCTTGAGGATCCCTTTTGAGGATAGCCCGTGGTTGAGTAGGCCACTTGGGTGATTTTGGATCGGGAAGTAACCGAGTGAAGACCCCAGCTATTGGATTCTTTTCTTCATTGGATGAAGTGTGGGTATGCTTCAGGTCGCCTTGTTGAGATTGACACCAGGAGGTGGTTTGGTGCGTGTTGCACGGATGGTTATTCTGTTTCCCCCAGCTCTTGATGGAGCCTCTGTGTTGTTTCACGTCTCAGCTCAGGAGTGTTTTGCTTTTGGATCCCTCGCCCGTGTTTGACTTGCCCCTTTAGAGATCTGTGATTGTTGGAGTACGAGGGACGCCCGTTGCGATTTCTGGCTCGAGTGATGAGAGAATTGCACATCGGGCCATGCCGTACTTGTTGTTGTTGTTGGTGGGGAGTAATCACGGGGAGAGTGGTGTTTCGGGAGCTGGAGGCGTTATTGATGGATACCTACCCGTGGTATTTGTGACTCTTGGTGGATTTGAGCTAGTTTCGAGGACGAAACTTTCTTTAGTGGGGGAGGATGTGAAGACCCGAAACTCCCACTTATGGAGCACTGTTTTATCTACAGCTTCCGGAGGCCTATGTGGCGTGTTGGTGGGATTTGTGCCCCAATTGGACATTAGTGTTGGGCTCAGTGTGTTAAATGGATCACGTGGGTGATCGGTGGACTCCGTCGGAGCTCCAGAAGTGGTTTCGCGCGCCATGGATATTAAAATTGGACTCAGCGCGAAAGTTTGGATCAAGGAACATCTTCCCGGATGCCTTCGGCCATTGTTAGAGTTGGAATTTGGCAAATTGGACTTCGGATTTGGATTCAGCGCGCGGGGAAAACGATGAAATGGACGTTCACTTGCTTTTTCCGGAGTCGGATGATTCGGCACGTTTTTCGAGGCCAAGGTTACTGTCCGGCACCGGTCGGGGTGGCGGCGCGCGGCCGGCGGCGGCAAGCGGCGGGAGCGTGGCGGAGCAGGCTCGGGCGGGTGCGCGGCTCCACCGCGGAGGCGTGCACCCGGTCGCGGGCCACGTGGGGTTCCCGGTTGGGCGGCGCATGCGGGCTCGGTCCACGGGAAGGCGAGGGTGTTACGGTGGACCGTGTGGGGGGACACGTGGCGCACACCGGTTGGCCGGTTCCACGTGCACTCGGTCCACGGTTGCACCTTGCGGGCGCCTCGGGAAGCGTGCGTTCACGAGGCGAGGCGGCGGGCGCAGAGCGCACGTGGGCGCGTTGGCGGGCTGTTCCCGCGCTTGGGGCGGCCACGTGTCGGCGTCTGGGGGGCGCCACGTGTCGCGCGGGGAGCGGCGGGGGTTGCTGTCGCCTGTTTGGCGGGCGACGTGGAGGCCCAGGGAGGATTCGGGCTGCTACTGTGCGCGGTGCATGGGGATTTCGGGCTGCTACAGTGCGCGCCCCGAAAGTCACCTGCGCCCGGAAATTGGACCTATCCGGTATTTCTTCAATTGTTTCTGCAGCCTATAAAAGCGATCCGAGCCTCCTTCTTTCCCCTTTTTCCGCCATTTCCGAGCCTCCTCTCGCCTGGGTGCCCTTCAGCAAAGATGATCCCCGAGTTTGGCTGCATCCTTCTGCAAAGTTTTGGGATTTTTGGTGGCACGCTTATCGAGGTTTCCATTTTTTCCGGCGCGGCGCGACGCTCGTCCTTTTGGGTTCCCCTTCGTCGCGTTTCGGTGCGCGAGCTCCCCCGGCCTACTCCGACAACCTTTTCGAGTGATTTCTTCGCCGCTGGATTTGCGACGGACAGATCTACGATCTTGGTATTTTCAGCTTTCCCTCATTTCGCGCTTTTCGAGGTGTTTGTTCGAGCTTACTGTGACCCCATTTCTGTGAAGGGGATTTGGACAGCGGCTTGGTCTTTCGGCGTTATCCTCCGTAACCGGGCATCGTTTGACGACGTGCTTATACACTTTTTTCATCTACTCGGCGCAAGGAATATCACAGTATTTTTATTGGATTTTTCTGAGTTTTGTCCGAAGGTATATGTTCTTCCCCTTATCTGTAAATGGAATTACAGTTATGTTGCTGTGGTGTTTTGCGCACCTGTACTGTGGAATTTGTAACTCGGCCTACGGGGCTCGGAATTGGACGTGCAGGTACTTGTTTCGAAGGTATCGACGCGAGGATTGCTGTGGTATTTTTTATTGGATTTTTCTGGGCACTTTCGGCAGGTGAAATAAGCATGGCTTTGGGACTGATTTTCAGACTGTGTATACTTGGTTAATTTCGGAATAAAAGTGTAATGTTGGGCCTTATTGTTGTACCCAGGGGTGTTTGCAAGTGTTGCTGGACCCGTTGGATCTGCAAACTTTGATTTCGGGGTACTTTCAGCTGTTGGGAGTCGAGGCTTTCGCGACGTGCACCGAGGATGCAGTTTCGGCAGAATTTGGACTGTGAGCGTCTGCACACTTCACCGACTTCAGGTTTGCCTTGGTTTAAGCGCTTCAGGTGGGTAAGCTTAATATCAGTAACTGTTTAAGGCAATGAGTATGTTGTGGCAAATATAAGTGCACTTGTGGGGATGTCACCCCTCTATGACTGATGCATGCATGTTTAGGGTACTGGTTTATGTTGGTAAGTAGGTAAGCTTGAATAATGATATTTGTATAAATGATTGCAGAATAGTATTTATGAGGTATACTGAGGACTTGCATGACTTGGACATCTATGTGATGATTAGTGTAAGCTTACCTCGGATAATGTTACCCTATGGAATTATGTAAATGCCATTTTAGCACATAGCCTTTCATGTGGTTGGTTTATGCTTTGGGCAGGATGTCGTAGCTATGTGCGGATTTGTGACTCTGAGGAGTTATTATGATCATTCTGTTGCCTGGACCCTGGATTGTGACAGGTCTAGTTTTGGGATTTCGGCATGGTGTTTATTCCTAATGGATCTATTATTATGCTTTACCCCCCTTTATTTCCTTGAGGACATTTGCATGTTTGTATGGTCATGTAGTGTCGGCCATCTTTTACCTGCTGCACTACTTATGGGAACTTGACTTAGGAGAAACCATACTTTTCCTTTCTCCGCCTTTGCTAGTCAAGTGGTCCAGTGTTGCTCGGGTTCGAGCAGGGGTCTGGATAGGGTAGGTCAGACTTTTGTGTCTGGGACAGGTTGGCTTAGTTGTGGGGCTTTGCGGCAACTGCGGATATGGGCGGTTGACAAGATGTTTCTCTACGCACCTGATTGGGTATCAGTTTCTTTAGTGGATGGAGTTTCCCACTTATCGTTCTGTTGCATCCGATTGAGGTCGGGTCTTTCCTTGGTGGTTGAGTTTTCCCACTTTGATCAGATTGATGATCAAAGTCCTGCTATTTAGAGATACTGGTGATATTGATGACAGAGATGCTTTACTCGTGTGGGTAGCTCCCTCGAGTGCCGCTCCGGAGTAGGCTTCAGACCGTGTTGGGTTCCGGTCAGACCGTGTCGGGTGCCGGTCAGACCGTGTTGGGTTCCGGTCATTTGGACAGTGGAGATACTGAGTTCGGGAGATTGGTGACAGAGCAGGCGAAGTACCGGGTTTTATACCGGTTCATTCGATTGGGTTTATTTCGGTCAAATACTTTTATTGTTACACTCGTGCCTGGGGGCCGAGTGCAGACTGGTAGTTGAGTTTTAGATCAGTGCTAGTATTATGAGAGCCGTCTGGTTGACGGTGGTCCCGGTGTCGTTGAGGAGTACTTTGACCGCTGTGGAGAGGTGAGCATCATGATTCTATCCGTTCTGAGAGAGAGCGTGGATTTTTGCCATAGCCGCATGAGCCACTACTCGATGCTGAGTTAGACCGCTTGGACGCCCTACGTAATTCCTGCCCGTCAGGCGGGAGGTGGGTGTAGGTGGGCGCAGGTTTGACTGGACCAGATGTGGCAGTCAGCTCGGATTGGGTCGATTGTGCACTTCATGTGCTAGTGGTTGCATACCACGTTTGGTTCTCCCCCTTTTTGCCTTTAGATAGGGCATGGTAGCTATTGAGAGTTCCAGTTTACTCATTTCAGTCTTATTGACTCGGGTTAGTTTTTGTCTCTTGAGGACTGGTGGGCCAGACCGTCGGGTCTGGCGGTGGGTACCCACTGAGAACTCCCTTTTTTCGGTGTAGTTCTCACACCCATTGGGGTTTCCCCCCTTTTCCTTCCCTCTCCTTTGTTTTTGCAGACGTCTTAGCGGGTGTTGCTGACTCTGCGGTTGTTGGTCGAGGCGAAGGATAGTCGCGAGCTAGATCCCTACCCGTCGTTGGAGAGTAGCGGTACCCCTTCAGAGGAGATCATCAGTAGATTAGTTGTTTCTTTTTCCTCTTTGAGAGACTGTTGTAGTGAGGATATTTTGTATTGAGAGACTGTACACTGTTGTATTTATTGGAGTTACCTCCCGTTTGAGTTCAGAGCTTGTATTTGAGGATATTGTTTTATTATTATTTTGGGAGGCGAACATTGTTGTATTATTTTTCAGTTGTACAGTGATTGATTTTAGTTACAGCAGATTTTATTTATAGCTCTGATATCTGTTTAGTTGTAGTACTTTTCTTGCAGGTAGGACGCTTCGCTTATGCAGGTTGGCATAGGTGGCGGATCTGTTTGGCGGGGCCCCGGGTCGCAGTTTCGACCCCGGGGCGTGACATCTGCTGTCGAACTCAAGAGCTCAGTAGGGAACCAGCAACATAAGGCTCGAAATCCCCATCAGTCCTCACAACCCACCGTGGTGCCCGGCGCTCGGCACGTGAAAAGCTTCTCCGGAGTGGCACTCGAGGGGAGCGACCACCACGAGTAAAGTATCTCTTGTAACCAATGTCTCACAATAGCAGGACTGATCAGACTTGACCCAAAGTGGAAACTCCGGTCCACTAATAAAACCCCCGATCTGATGCAATAATACTCAAAAAAGGGGAAGCACCCCATCCACTAGGAAAATCTGATACCCACATCTGATGCAACAGTAAACATCCGGTCAACACGCCCAAAGTCCGCGGTCACGTAATAACCACAACCCACAATTGGGTAAAATAATCAGATCCGGTCAACCGCCTACTGTCCGCGGTGCCGCGCAATAACCCATAATCCAACATCAAGAACACCCTGTCACTGACCCTCAGATCCCGGCTACACTATCCCAAACCTCTGCTCGAACCCGAGCACCAAGACTCAAAGTCTAAATAAAAGGAGAAAGAAGCAATCATGGTTTCTCCTAAGTCAAATCCCAATATGATAGTGTAGCATAATAGTGGCCTATCTAGTTCCAATAAGCATGCAAAAGTCCTCACAATGTGAAAGAGAGAGAATGTCCAATGAGCGTTTTACATGTGTAATAAGTAATAATATCCCTTAAATATAACAATCATACTAAAATCATCAGTCACCTACACATGTATAACCCCTGATCCATAATAAATCCCAAAGTGAAACCCGCACATGGATATGTCGTCATGTCCCCAACAATTAATCCCTTTAATCCACTTTCATACAATCTAGGTGCTAATATACATGTTAATCATCACTTATTAAATTATTCCAATGATATGTTCCAACAGCAATAATATCCCAATAATATCCCCAACATGCTATATCCACAAAAATTAACTCAGATGATAAGTTCACATTTTATAACAGGCATTATGCACGATAATCAATCCATAAGCTCAATAGTGGGGTTCTCTAATAAACTTAGTGAGTAAGTCAGATATAGAGCAAGCACAACCACCACACCTCGAAAGCGCGCACCGCACCAAAAGAACGTCTCGCTGCCCACAGTCCTCTAACACAGCAGTCCATCGAAAACTGTGCCCCACTGCATAAAACATTGCGCACATTAATCCCAAAACTGTACAATTTCCTACAGTCCAAAATCAGCCCCCAAAAAGGGTAAATAACACTCTCTGCCCAGTCCTCAAGAAAATCCAGAAAATTCACGTCGCATTCCTCGCGAAAAGTAGCCCCAAAACGACTGTTTAAAAAACGCCCAGATCTGATACCTGTAGACCAGATAAAAATAAACACCGCAGCACCTCAAAACCTCCCAAATCAAATTCCTGTAGCGATCTGTCCAAGAAAAGCTTAATTATATCACCTTCGAAATAATTTCCATAAATCTCAGAAAAATCACCACTGTGTTCCGGCGACGAGTAGATCAAAATCGAGTCCTAAAACGCCTTGATCCGATGTTCCTAGGCTGAGATATAAAATCGGCAAGTCGGTGCTGTCCAAATCCATCACAGAAAATGGGGGTCAAAGATGCCTCGGGAAATGTGCCAAAAGTGCGAAACGAGCGAAGCGATCAACACGAAAATCGAAGCCTTACCTCTTAGGAACACGCTGTCTAAGAAATCGTCCAAAAACTCCTCCTGGTTTGCTCACAGTGAATTTTCTGACTGAACTGTGACGGTAACGGCCAGAAATGGGGAAAACCGAGGCGAACTTTAAATCGATATCGCCGTTGCCGAGCTTCCAGAAATTCCGGGGATCCCCCATTAAACCAGAGCACCAAGGGGAACAACTTTGTATACATCTCTCCCTCTCATTCCCTTTCTATCACTCGAAAAAGCAGAAAAGGAGGGCGTGGAGGCCTATTTATAGCCCCACAAAACAATCAGAAATGACCACTGTGTCCCCGGTTTCGGGCGCCCGAAACTTTTGGGCCCCGAAACCGGGCGCACACAGTGGCCCGGCCCACTCGGCCCAGGCCCGCACACCAGATCCGGTCGGACCGCACACCCGTCCAACCCGCTCCTCCTCACGACACGTGTCCCCGAACACGGTACAGCCGATCCGGCCGCTCCCATCGCGCCGCGTGGCGCTCCACTGGTCAACGGGCAGTTGGCGCTGGCCAATAGCCGACCGCCACGTGGCGCACGCGTGCGCCACGTCGCGCCGTGGCCGCCACGCCAGCCGCCCCTGCCACCTGCCGCGCCCCCCTGCCACCTGCACGCGCACAGTGACGCGCCCAACCCCGCGCGCCCACGTGTCCAAGCCATAATTCGCTGCACCCGTCACCCTACTTCATGCACCGAACCAATGCCAGGCTGCCACGTGTCTTCCCGCCCAATCCACCATGCACCACACTTCTCCTAGACCGCGACCTGTGAACCATCCAATGGAAGCTGCCACGTGGCACCCCGCTCCGGTGCACGCCAGCCGCGTGGACCGCGCACGACGGCGCGCCCTGCCTGCGCGCCCTGCGCCCTGCCCGCCGCCGCTCTCTGCCGCGCTGCCCGAGGCCGCGCCGCCGCTCTCCGCCGCTGCCCGTCGCCGCCGGCGATCGCCGGAATCACTGTTCCGGCGGTGAACTAACCCGAGCTCAAAACATCAAGTGGGTAGTCCATTTTGACCGTTTTCGCGCGCTGAATCCAAATTTGACGTCCGATGTTCCAAATTCCCAACTCTAAAAAATTGCGGAAAGGCACCCGAAATGTGTTTTCTACCCCTCTAATTTCGCGAGCGAGCCCAATTTTAATATCCGTTTCGCGCAAAACCACATTCTAACCCTCCACACGGGGTCCTCCGATGTACTCACAATGATCCATTTAAGCCCCGAAGTCCAACACTTGTGCCCAATTATGCCCCAAACACTTCCAACAACCATGTAGGCCTCCAAAGCCACCCCAACAACAAACAGCAGCAGCTCGGCGGAGATCCGGGTCATCAACATTTTCTCTAGTGATGGAGTTTTCCCCACATATTGAGTAGTATCACATCAGATTTGTGGATCGGGATTGCATTAGTGG
>JAQNDB010003988.1:0-26228 GCA_029204045.2 Tillandsia leiboldiana | reverse complement strand
CCTCTCACCTTGCGTAAATACGCACAGGTACGCGCCTGGCCCCGTCCCGGACTGGGCGGTGTACTAACAGCGTGCGGCCGTCCGCATGCGGTAACGGCCCGCAAACGGTGGCGCCCGCATGCGGAGGTGCCCGCAAGCGGCGGCGCCCGCATGCGGCGGTGCCCCGCAAGCGGCGGCGCCCGCATGCGGCGGCGCACAAGCGGCGGCGCCCACATGCGGCAGCCCGCAAGCGGCCGTGCCCGCATGCGGAGGCGCCCGCAAGCGGCGCGCCCGCATGCGGGGGCGCCCGCATGCGGCAGCCCGCAAGCGGGCGCGCCCGCATGCGGGGGCGCCCGCATGCGGCAGCCCGCAAGCGGCGGCGCCCACATGCGGCAGCCCGCATGCGGTGCCGCCCGCAAGTGGCGGCGCGCATGCGGCAGCCCGCATGCGGCGCCGCCCGCAAGCGGCGGCGCCCGCATGCGGCAGTCCGCATGCGGTGCCGCCCGCAAGTGGCGGCGCCCGCAGGCGGCAGTCCGCATGCGGAGCCGCCGTGCGCGCCGGATTCCCGGCGATGCCCATGCCCCTTCTTTCCCCCCCCCCCTCCTCGTCCGCTCCAACCAAGAACGGGCGAGGAAAGCAAAACCCTAGCGTGCTCACCTCGGTTGTCTTAGGGAAAGGCGATCCGATCTTGCGAGTTCGGCTACATGGATGTGGGGACGTCTCCTTCTCCTTCCTTGGTCTCGCCTCTTGGATCCTCCGCGCAATCGGTGAGGAAGCAGAAGGGGTTCGTTTTGGGAAACAGAAAGGTTGGGGAAGTGGGGTCTCGTACGTAGGGGCTCGTGGGGAGTTGCGGGTAGTTAAGGGAAGTGGTTAGTTATGGGGAGTGGGTAGTTATGGGGAGTGGGTAGTTATGGGAAGTTGCGGGTAGTTAGGGGAGTTGTGGGTAGTTAAGGGAAGTGGTTAGTTATTGGGGAGTGGGTAGTTATGGGGAGTGGGTAGTTATGGGAAGTTGCGGGTAGTTAGGGGAGTTGTGGGTAGTTACGGGGAAGTTGCGGGTAGTTAGGGGAGTTGTGGGTAGTTATGGGAAGTTGCGGGTAGTTAGGGGAGTTGTGGGTAGTTATGGGAAGTTGCGGGTAGTTAGGGGAGTTGTGGGTAGTTATGGGAAGTTGTACGACGGGGAAAAATAACGGGAGTGATTAAGGTGGCGGGAGCGTTAAATTAGGGAATGGGGAATCAACCCAGTTCAAGTTAAAACGGGTCCAAATCAGGTGCGAACTAGAGTCCGGTCTGTCTGAAAAACCGCGTTATCCACCTGAACCGTTAGTTACCTTCCGGAATTTATTCCGGGAGATTCCGGCGTCGGAATTCAAAACCGTTTTCGCCGCCACTCTCCGTTTCGCGAGCCCTATTAACTAAAAATACCCGCGGGCCCCCGACGGTCTGTCCGGAAACAAGGAATTATTCGATCATCCCCCAATCCCCCCGAAACGAAAAGCGGAAATAACGAACCAAAAGTAGACCCTTAAAATATTTTAAACTAGCGGCTATTACACCACTCACCTCTTAAAACGAGTTTCGTCCTCGAAACTCAATCCTGATTTGCGGTAAAGAGATAAGGATAGCCCTCTCTCATCTTCGATTCTAGTTCCCACGTCGCTTCCCGCTCCTCGTGGTTGCTCCAGTGCACCTTCACATAGGGGATGTCTCGGTTTCGAAGCGTCTTACTTTCTCTTGCTAGTATTCGCACAGGGGTTTCCTTGAAACTTAGTCCTCCTTTAGTTCGAGTGTCGAGACGTCCAGCACATGCGACGGGTCGGGGAGGTATTTCTTGAGCATCGACACGTGGAACACGTCATGAATCCGGTTGAGGTTCGGTGGTAGGGCAAGGCGGTAAGCCACTGGGCCGATCCGTTCCAGGATCTCGAATGGTCCCACGAACCGTGGGCTTAGCTTGCCATTTATCCCGAATCGCTTGATTCCCCTGGACGGCGAGACCCGCAAAAAACACGTGTTCTCCCACCGGGAACTCTAAATCGCGGCGTCTTCGATCCGCGTAGCTCTTTTGTCGACTCTGGGCGGTTAGTAAGCGCTGTCTGATGAGGCGCACTTTCCCTTCTGTTTCTTCCACCAAGTCGGGTCCCAAGAGCTTTCGTTCTCCCAAGTCGTCCCAACAGATCGGGGATCGGCAGCGTCTCCCGTATAAAGCTTCGTAGGGTGCCATCAGTATGCTGGCCTGGTGGCTATTGTTGTAAGCGAATTCTACAAGTGGTAGGTAACGCTCCCAACCGACTCCCCAATCGAGTACACCGGCCCGAAGCAGGTCCTCTAGCGTCTGTATCACTCGCTCCGACTGCCCGTCTGTCTGAGGGTGGAAGGCTGTGCTGAAGTGCAATTTAGTCCCCAGGGCTTGTTGCAGACTCTGCCAAAACTTTGAGACAAAACGCGTGTCTCTGTCTGATGTGATCGACGCCGGTACCCCATGCAGTCTCACAATCTTGCTGAGATAGACTTGAGCCAACCGTTCTCTGGTCCAGGTTGTGTGGATCGGCAGGAAGTGTGCTGACTTAGTTAGCCGGTCTACCACAACCCATATTGTGTCGTGTCCTTGTGGTGAACGTGGGAACCCGGTGACAAAGTCCATGGTGATATGATCCCACTTCCACTCCGGTACCGGTAAGGGTTGTAATTTTCCCGCCGGTCGTTGATGTTCCGCCTTTATTTGTTGACACACCAGGCAATGAGCTACAAATTGGGTTACATCCCTCTTCATCTTGGGCCACCAGAAGGTCTGCTTGAGGTCCCTGTACATCTTTGTGCCTCCTGGATGCGCTGTATAAGGGGCGCTGTGTGCCTCGGACAGAATTTCCTTCTTTAATTCCGGGGTATCCGGCACGCAAATCCGCCCGCGGAACCGTAGGGTATCATCGCTTTTTAATGAAAAGTCCCCTTCCTGATCCGGCGAGATCTTGTCTCTTACGAGCTGTAAGTGCGAGTCCGCCTGCTGTCCCTCTCGAATCTTTTCTAACAGTGTTGGCTTGACTACCAGAGTTAGAAGTTGCGCAACCGTGCCCGCTGACACTACTTCCAACCCTAGTCGAGAAAATTCTGCGATCAAGTCGCTCTGCTCAGTTATCGCACCTACCGATCCTCCCTCCAGTCGCCCCTTCCTGCTCAGAGCGTCTGCTACCACGTTTGCTTTCCCGGGGTGGTATTGGATCGTTAGGTCGTAATCCTTCAGTAATTCAAGCCACCGTCTCTGCTGCAGGTTTAGTTCCTTTTGTGTGAACAGGTATTTAAGACTTTGGTGATCTGAGAAGATGTTACAATGGACACCAAAGAGATAGTGTCTCCATAACTTCAGGACGAAGACCACTGCAGCCAGCTCTAGGTCGTGTGTTGGGTAGTTTCTTTCGTAGTCCTTTAGTTGCCTAGATGCATAGGCTATTACCTTCCCCTGCTGCATTAACACACCCCCAAGGCCGATTCTTGAAGCGTCGCAGTACACCTCATAGTCCTCACCGGGTGTTGGTAGTACAAGTATCGGTGCCTCGGTTAGCCTTCTTTTGAGTTCTTCAAAACTTTCCTGGCATTTGGCCGTCCATACAAACTTTTCTCCTTTCTTGGTCAACCGGTTTAGAGGGGTCGCAATCTTCGAGAAACCCTCGACAAAGCGTCTATAATACCCCGCCAGCCCCAGGAAACTGCGGATCTCCGTCACCGTTGTGGGCGGCTGCCAGTCTATCACCGATTCCACCTTCTTGGGGTCTACGGCGATTCCCTTTGCCGAGATCACATGCCCCAGGAATCCCACTTCGCGTAGCCAGAACTCACACTTTTTGAGTTTAGCGTACAGCTTCTGCTCCCTAAGGGTTTGAAGAATCGTTCGTAAGTGATCCTCGTGCTCCTCGTCGGTGGATGAGTAGATTAGTATATCATCGATGAAGACCACCACGAACCGATCTAAGAATGGTCTGAAGACCCGGTTCATCATGTCCATAAAGACTGCGGGGGCGTTCGTAAGTCCGAACGGCATGACCGTAAACTCGTAATGGCCATACCGGGTCCGGAAAGCGGTCTTCGGAATGTCCTCGTTCCGAACCCGGAGCTGGTGGTAGCCAGACTGTAGATCAATTTTTGAAAAGACCGTCGCTCCTCGTAGTTGGTCGAAGAGGTCGTCGATTCTGGGCAGGGGGGTACTTATTTTTCACCGTGACCTTGTTTATTCCTCTGTAATCGATACAGAGTCGCAGGCTCCCATCCTTCTTCCGTACGAAAAGCGCTGGTGCGCCCCAGGGTGACACACTCGGCCTGACAAACCCTTTGTCCAAGAGGTCTTCCAGCTGCGCTTTTAACTCCTTCAACTCCGCGAAGGCCATTCGGTAGGGTGCCTTCGTTATAGGTTGAGTACCTGGCAAGAGTTCAATAGGGAACACCACCTCCCTTTCAGGGGGTATCCCAGGCAGCTCCGTCGGAAAGACATCGGGAAAGTCCCTCACCACCGGGATGTCTGAAGGTGTCGTCGAGGGTCGAGTAACCAGATCTACCGATGCCAAAAAGGCTACACACCCACCCTCTATCAGACTCCTGGCTCGAGTCGCTGAGATGACTGCCGGGAAGGAGGTGCTTTTGCACGCTAGGTACGCATTCTTAGGGAAACTTGGTTCTTGTAGTTGTACCATCCGCTTATCGCAGTCGATAAGCACTTGGTACCTTGAGAGCCAGTACATGCCCAGAATAACGTCGTACTCCTTCAAGGGAATCACTATTAAATCCCAAGGGCAAAATAGCCGCCCTAGCTTAATCGGGCAAGTGGCTTCCAAATTAGTCGCCTCCAGCGTCCCACGAAAACCGTGCGTAAATAAATCACACAGATTCCCCTTTCCCCCACGTTCACTCACGTCCTACAACCCTACGTCCCACACATTTCATTTATTCGTAGTTAAGTGTGATATCTCGGTGGATGTTGGGTTGTCACTGTTGTGATTAAAGCAAAGGCTCTGATACCATCTTAATCTGTCACGCCCCGGGGGTTTTATTTTAGCGGAAACGATACTTCAAAGTACGCGTAAAGTGCGTACGAATTTTTTTGTTTAGAAACCTCCTTCCCCAGCGCGTGCCCAGACCCGCCACATATACAGATTCACTCGAAATTCGGGCAGAGTCTCCTCTGTATATGCACGGCGTCGCGGCTGCTACAATAGCCGATTATGAGCAATCATTTTCCCATTTAATCACAACAGTTCGAAGTAGTACGGTGCATGAAGACTAAACAATACCCGTGGCCAATCAAGTTGAAAGGATAAACTCACAGTTTTGAAAGCAGGTCCACACGACCCAAGGTTTTGAAGACAGTTTGAAAAGATGCCATAAATCCACAGGTGTTGGAAAACAGGTCCACACGACCCAGATTTTTAAAAGATAGTTTTCGAAGTTCTTTTCTTTTCTAGTCATGTTGCTTTGAAAGCGGCCAAACGGGAACAATAACGGAAATAGTAGTGCATAAGTAGAAAGAAGGAACTCAACATCCACACGACCCCACAAGGGTATCGAGAACCACACAGTAACCTACAATACTGAATGAAATGCAGAGGAGGTAAATAAAACAGCATACTAGGGCTCCCTCAGACCGACTGCTACCAACTCGGCCTCACCGTCGCCTACCTCTACCCCCTGGAGGTACCTGTCACAGAGTGGGTAGTCAGCGACACTATCATCAAAATAGTACTAAAGCAGTAAAGTAATACCAAGCCACAAAGTAAGGCTAGCCGGAACAACCGCTCTACTCGTAATGGTAACTCGCAACCACCTGTACCACCTGTAGCACCTGTAACCCCGGTAACACCTGTAACACCTGACCGCGTCGGGATCCAATCCCGGCGGTCTCACACCTGACTACATCGGGATCCAATCCCGGCAGTCCCACACCTGACTACATCGGGATCCAATCCCGGCAGTCCCACACCTGACTACATCGGGATCCAATCCCGGCAGTCCCACAGCTCGCACCTCGCTGCCTCAGACCCCCCAGCGGTCAGGGGCCCCCCACTACGTCACCTCGTGGGGTAACACGGGTCAAAGACCGCCTTTCCGGAAAAGAGCACCCTTTGCGGTGGCCAAACCGCGGGTGCGCGTGTCGCAACTCGAGCATAAGTAACCAAGTAACCAAGTAACCAAGTAACCATGTCACCAAGTAACCATGTCACGGGGTAAGGTAGTACATCATAGAAACCATCAGTGTTAGTACCGATTAATAATAAAAGTCCCTTTCGGATTACCAACACAATACTCAGCCTCGACCGTAAACCCACCTTGTTGTCGCGCTCCTGACTGATGTAAGGTTCTCTCGCGTCTCGGGTGCCCGCCCGGACCTACAGGAATCTGTCATATAGGAGTCAGCAACTTAAGGCTTTGTCAGACTAATGATTAGAGCGCCCGGCGACCTCTCACCTTGCGTATAATACGCACAGGTACGCGCCTGGCCCCGCACGGCTGGGCGGTGTACTAACAGCGTGCGGCCGTCCGCATGCGGTAACGCCCGCAAACGGCGGCGCCCGCATGCGGAGGTGCCCGCAAGCGGCGGCGCCCGCATGCGGCGGTGCCCGCAAGCGGCGGCGCCCGCATGCGGCGGCGCACAAGCGGCGGCGCCCACATGCGGCAGCCCGCAAGCGGCCGTGCCCGCATGCGGAGGCGCCCGCAAGCGGCGCGCCCGCATGCGGGGGCGCCCGCATGCGGCAGCCCGCAAGCGGCGCGCCCGCATGCGGGGGCGCCCGCATGCGGCAGCCCGCAAGCGGCGGCGCCCGCATGCGGCAGCCCGCATGCGGTGCCGCCCGCAAGTGGCGGCGCGCATGCGGCAGCCCGCATGCGGTGCCGCCCGCAAGCGGCAGCCCGCATGCGGCAGCCCGCATGCGGCGCCACCCGCAAGCGGCGGCGCCCGCATGCGGCAGTCCGCATGCGGTGCCGCCCGCAAGTGGCGGCGCCCGCATGCGGCAGTCCGCATGCGGAGCCGCCGTGCGCGCCGGATTCCGGCGATGCCCATGCCCCTTCTTTCCCCCCCCCCCCCCCCCCCCCCCCCCCTCCTCGTCCGCTCCAACCAAGAACGGGGCGAGAAAGCAAAACCCTAGCGTGCTCACCTCGGTTGTCGGAGGGAAAGGCGATCCGATCCTGCGAGTTCGGCTACAAGGAATGTGGGGACGTCTCCTTCTCCTTCCTTTGTCTCGCCTCTTGGATCCTCCGCGCAATCGGTGAGGAAGCAGAAGGGGTTCGTTTTGGGAAACAGAAAGGTTGGGAAAGTGGGGTCTCGTACGTAGGGGCTCGTGGGGAGTTGCGGGTAGTTAAGGGAAGTGGTTAGTTATGGGGAGTGGGTAGTTATGGGGAGTGGGTAGTTATGGGAAGTTGCGGGTAGTTAGGGGAGTTGTGGGTAGTTAAGGGAAGTGGTTAGTTATGGGGAGTGGGTAGTTATGGGGAGTGGGTAGTTATGGGAAGTTGCGGGTAGTTAGGGGAGTTGTGGGTAGTTACGGGAAGTTGCGGGTAGTTAGGGGAGTTGTGGGTAGTTATGGGAAGTTGCGGGTAGTTAGGGGAGTTGTGGGTAGTTATGGGAAGTTGCGGGTAGTTAGGGGAGTTGTGGGTAGTTATGGGAAGTTGTACGACGGGGAAAAATAACGGGAGTGATTAAGGTGGCGGGAGCGGTTAAATTAGGGAATGGGGAATCAACCCAGTTCAAGTTAAAACGGGTCCAAATCAGGTGCGAACTAGAGTCCGGTCTGTCTGAAAAACCGCGTTATCCACCTGAACCGTTAGTTACCTTCCGGAATTTATTCCGGGAGATTCCGGCGTCGGAATTCAAAACCGTTTTCGCCGCCACTCTCCGTTTCGCGAGCCCTATTAACTAAAAATACCCGCGGGCCCCGACGGTCTGTCCGGAAACAAGGAATTATTCGATCATCCCCCAATCCCCCCGAAACGAAAAGCGGAAATAACGAACCAAAAGTAGACCCTTAAAATATTTTAAACTAGCGGCTATTACACATGCTAAAACATTATCCAACCCCACATGTCTATAATCCATGTTCCATAATAAAGCATTACTATCCACCTATGCATGTCATAAAATCCTCAAACAGTACCAACCACTAACAGGATAATCATATAGTCCAAAATAAATAATCCATTCCACATGCAAGGTTAAACACTAACATAGCAACCCAATCTCCACACAGGCATGCATAACCCAACCCCGATCATGATTAATCAAGATGTCCCAGTAAAGGGGGTCACTCTAATATTCCTAGTGAGCATGTCAAAATAGAGGTAAGCAACAACCACCCACCTGGACACGCGCTATCCTCAGCTGTAAAACCTCCTCGCTGTCCAATATCCCCTTTTCACGTCAAATGCTCAAACAGATAAACCGCCGCGATCGCTGTTCACAATTACCTCAAAACATACACACAAATAAGCACACAAGTATCCGAAAACATGCTGTCCAGAATTCAGTCCGAAAGATGCCCTGTTTTTACCTACGAGAAGTGCCCGAAAAATTCCAAGAAAAATACTGTCACGATCCTCGCGACGAACCCGTCGAAACGAGTACCTGCACGCTCAAATCCGAGTTTCCTACACTGAGAAACAAATCCGACAAGGGAACCACCCCGAAATAAACCGATCTCAAAAACTGTAGCTCAACTTCCTGTAAACAGAGATTTCTCACCTTCGAAAAATATTCAGAAAATTCCCAGAAAATTTGAGGGTGTTCCCTGCGCTGTGTAGATGAAAAATGCCTTTTGAGTCACCCCAATCCGATGCCTGTGCGCAAAGATATGGCCGAAATACCACAGTGCTGTCCAAAACTCCGCCCAAGAAAAAGGGTCAAATGGAAGCTCGGGGAACTCCAAGATAAACTCGAAATGAGGAGGAGCTCAAAACACGAAGATCAAAGCCCTACCTGTCGTGAGTCCAACGGCGCAAGAATCGCCTCAATCGGAGGTCGGAGTAAGCCGGGGAAGTCCTCGAACCAAAATGCGACGAAGAAGATCACAAACGAACAATCGTTGTGCCGCACCGTAAAAATGGAAACCTCGAGATGCGTGTCGCAGAAAAATTCTAGAATCTGCAGATGGATCCGGCTCTGGGAGAGGAAGAGATCTCGTGAAGGTGGCACTGTGAGAGGAGGAACAGGGAAAGAGCTATTCGGGCTTGAACAGAGCCTATTTATAGGCTGGAAGAAACAATTCGGATAATGACGCTTGTGTCCCCATTTCCGGGCGCTGGGAGAATTCGGGCTGCTATAGTGTTGGGCCCGGCCCAACACTGTGCGGGCCCGAATCCCCCACGGGCCTCCACGTCTCCCCGCAACAGCGGACAGCCGCGCTGGCCATCCACTGCGCGACGCGTGGCCTAGTGCGGCGCCGACGCGTGGCACGCCCGAAGGCGGGAAACCGCGTCAACGCAGCCCACGTGCGCGCCTGCACCCTCTGCACGCAAGCGCCCCGAGGCCACCGACCCCTGCTCCGTCGACCCGGTCCACTGCACCACCCAATCGCCAGCAGCCACGTGTCCCGCCGGTCCACCATGCACCCCGCGCCTTCCGTAGACCGCGCCCCGCGGACCGGCCCACTCCTGAGCCGCCACGCGTCCAGCCCCCGGTGCACGCCCGCAGCGTGGACCGGGCGGCCCGCGCCTGTGCCCACCGCGCTGCCCGCGGCTGCGCCGCCGCGCTCCACCGCTGCCCGCCGGCCGGAACAGTAACCCCAAGCCTCAAAAAACGCGCTTTTGCATCCTGACTCCGAAAAATACAAGTAGGTAGTCCATTTTCACCGTTTCGCGCGCTGAATCCAAATCCGGTGTCCGATTTGCCAAATTCTAACGCTAAAAATTGCCGAAGGCATCCGGAAAGGTGTTCCTTGGTCCAAACTTCGCGCTGAGTCCAATTTTAATATCTGTTCCTCACGAGTACACTTCTAAACACTCAACGTGGTCCTCCGATCACTCACGTGATCCACTTTAAGCCCGAAGTCCAACACTCGTGACGCCCCACTTCCCAGGGGGTCACCCATCCTAGAACTACTCTAGCTCTAGCACGCTTAACTCTCATGTTCCTTTTGGATTTTGCTACCCTCCAAAATGCTATAGCCGGGTTAGAGATTTAGTCCTATTATATCATTTATATAGAGGACTAATCCAAATTCCAGGGGTGCCACATTCTTCCTCCCTTTAAGCCCTGACGTCTACGTCAGGCTCAAGCACACTCACAAGCACCAGGCGATGTGAGACTCGTCTCGCTAGCCTTAGCCGACCTTGTGGGGAGCTGCACTCCACCCACAACGGTCATTAGCCGGGGAGCCTCGCTCTACCCGCTATATAACCTTGGCTCAGCCGAGACTCATCACACATTTCCGCCTGGTGAATGTCTCTGATACCAACCGTGACGCCCCACTTCCCAGGGGGTCACCCATCCTAGAACTACTCTAGCTCTAGCACGCTTAACTCTCATGTTCCTCTTGGATTTTGCTACCATCCAAAATGCTATAGCCGGGTTAGAGATTTAGTCCTATTACATCATTTATATAGAGGACTAATCCAAATTCCGGGGGTGTCACAACACTTGTGTCCAATTGGTGCACAAACACCTCCAACACACAGTACAGGCTCCCCAGATGTCACCAATGACTCTACCACAGCTCTGTAGAGATCCAGGTCATCACAGCTGTCGTCCCCGTCGCCGGCGAGAGCGTGGGTTGCCGGAATCATCACTTTTGGCCGACGTCGGGCGCCGCCTTCATCCGACCGTTGAAATCGAGATCAGAGCCATTGGATTTCATCTTCTCGGTGACTGCAAGGAGTCCTGCATGTTTGGTCGCAATCGGTTGAAAATCCGCGCTGCACGGGAAAGCCCTAGAATCGGGTTTTCTTCTCGTTGGCCGAGCTCCGCCGCCGGCGATCGTCGGGGCTCCGCGCGATGGGAAAATCTCTCAGGTATGTTCCTTAGGTGTGTATAATGCTGTTGGTGAAGTTGCATGTGGTTTCTAACGTAAGGTTTTGGGTAACCGTAGTTGCACCCCTAGGAAAATCAGAGCTCGGGTGAGCTCCGCCGCCGCTTCCGGCCGCCTCGTTGTGACCCAGGTAAGTTTAATTGGTCATTTAGAGGTAGCTCTTGTGGTTGTATGGAGCTGTTTATGTAGGGATTTCATCTTGGTGGTTGCACCATTGTTGCATGGCCGAGCTCCTTCTCCGGCCGCCGCCGTCGCCTCTGGTCGCCGGCCAACCACCCAGGTAACCTCTAAACCCTACCTACTTGTTGTTCATCCATCTTAGAAGGGCCCTAGGTTGCCTCCTTGCTGAGAACAAGCTCGGAACAAAACTTAGTTATTGTTTATATAATATGCCCACTAAGTGTTCGATAAAATGCCCCAATGAACCTAAGTTCAGTTTTTGGCCATGATCAAAATATGAAAGTTGTTACACACACTCCCCTGAGCTTGATGCTCACTTCAGATCCAATTTTGGCTGTGTTGATTGGTGTGTGGAGCAATGTTGTCGTGTTAGTGAGCGAGGGACTTGGATCTTTTGATCCAGCAATTCTGGGCTGTAAATATGGTGAGCACTGGTGTCCTGGCACTGTCCAGAGACATTTTGATATATAACATTTTAAAATTTTATGTGTGGATTTAAAGTTATATTAAAACTAAGCCTTATGTGAATAGTTGCCCGTAGTAGCGTTTGGGTCTGTTTGCGAAGCCGCGACAGTGAGCTCTTGGCTAATTTGGGGTCACTGAACGCGATGCTCACGTTAGATTTAGGTTTTGATGAGCCGGAGAAACAAAAAATTGCTTAAGGCTATGTTAGAGGAATGTATTATGGCCCGAAGTTTTCCTCGGGTTCCGTGCTGCCACAAATGGGTGAGCACGGTGTTCAGCAAGTCGAATGTCACCTACTGGAAGTGACGGTTCGTAAAAATAATGTCCCGATAAAGAGAACGAGCGAAAACGGCTCTCAAAAAGCTATAAAAAGTGCGATTTCTGGAAACCCTAGGGGTCAAAATGCAATTGTAGCAATGCGTGCTGTCTAGGGCAGTGTGTACATGATTCCTAAGCTTTTCATTAGGAATCCAACGGCTCCTGTTGAGCGAAAATTGGTTATCGGTCCGAGAATCGGCAAAATCGTCGGTTTAACGGCTTTCGGCGCGAGTTTCGCGTACTTCGATGTAAAAGAACAGTTTATAGATGTGGTTATCCGTCCCGGATTAGTATTCGTGATCCAGGTCCTTGCAGTCTGACTCCGGACCATGAGCCTTCTGTTGGAGTCGTTGGATCGGCCTACATTCAGGTGGGTTATCTTCGGTCTGGGCTTTATCTTTTCGGCCCTCTGATTGCTTTAGTCCAGTCGGACACCTGTTCTTCTATTTAGCCCAGATTATGTTTATGAGCCTTATTCTATGGATTTAGTATCCTTTGCGTTTACCTGGACATATACCTGCTTGATTGGTCATTAGTTAGAGGACAGTTCATTAGCTCATATTTGGACATTTATATCATGCTTGCTTGATCACTACATAGACTTGCTTTTATTCGGATTTATATACTTCTTGGATTCCGGGTTGCATGATATAACCTATGATTGATATACAGACATATGCCTCCCTATTGGGATTTCGCTCAGATATACATACTCCTTTATTGATAGACATCTATCTGGATATTTTTCTGCATACCTGTCGTTTACATTCCAGTATTCAGCACAGTTGGTATTCAGGGTCTGATCATGCTTATTATTGCTTCATGTCTATCAGATATTGTATTGCATTATATTCAGTTATTCTTGCTACAATTTCCAGTTATGCATGATAGACCTGATTGATATACAGATACCTGCATCCCTGTTATGCCCGCTCAAGCCACCGCACGCGCAGCGCCCACTTGCTGCGCGCGCGTGCTTCGCGCGCCAGCATGTGCGCGCGCCCGCATGTGCGCGCCGCCCGCAGCGGCAGCGCGCGGCGCCTATGTGTGCCGGCGCAGCAACCTCACCGGCCGCGTGCGGCGCCTCTGCGCGCCCGCGCGGCACCCTCTGCTGGGCACTCCTCCACTCCTGGACAGCAAAAACAACCAATTCACCAACTAGAAAGATCCAAATTAACTCCAAAAATCGAAACCAAGCTTTCTCTTTCTCTCACTAAAAAAACTGCATAGTACCTCCACGAGCCTCGACGCGCGTGCGCTTCGCTCGGCTCCACGCGGCTACTAGCGATAGATTCGCGCCGTCAAGACGATCAAAACCCTCTTTTACTTCCCTTTAATTCATCTTCTTCTTCTCCTTCTTCCTCAATTACCAATTCCTCTGTTTAACAAATTTTCCTCTGTTTCACAATTGGAGAAGGTGATGACATGGCGTTTAATTAATTAGTGTGTGCATGGTGCATGGTGTAAAGAGCCCATACTCCTCCAACACTTTCCCAACACCAACACTAAAATCCATCTATACACCACAACCCAACACACTCTCCACCAAATACCTTCCTTTCTTTAATTTTTTTCTTTCATTCAAATACATCACAGACCAAAATCCACCAATGCCACTAATTAAATAAATAAATAAATTAATCCAAATAAGCCAACTCCAAGCCACTTTTTGCCTTCGGGGTCTCCGCACCGGCCCGAGACCTCCCGAACTCTGCTGTAATTTGAAAATACACATGTCCACAGCTTTTCTCCCTCAAAAAGCTCAACGGTGGAGACGGTGTGCTCAATCCAAAAACCGGCTCCAAAATTGCCAGTTCCAACTCACTTTTCGCCCTCGGGTCCTCCGTGTGTGACACCCCCGGAATTTGGATTAGTCCTATATATAAATGATATAATAGGACTAAATCTCTAACCCGGCTATAGCATTTTGGATGGTAGCAAAATCCAAGAGGAACATGAGAGTTAAGCGTGCTAGAGCTAGAGTAGTTCTAGGATGGGTGACCCCCTGGGAAGTGGGGCGTCACAGTTGGTATCAGAGCCATTCACCAGCCGGAAATGTGAGATGAGTCTCGGCTGAGCCAGGGTTATATAGCGGGTAGAGCGAGTGTCACGCCCCGGGTGTAAACCAGAACCCGGGCCCGTCCACAGATCCGCCGTGCACACGGAATTTTCCGTGTACACGAAGCGCTGATAACCTGCTCAGATATAAAACAAGTAATATAGGAGCATAAAACAGAGCTAAACTAAAACTAATACAACTCAGACAAATGCTGGAAATGAAAGTACAGTAAGCTCTCAAAAATATACAAGTGTCTCTCCCAGCATACGAAATATATACAACCAGCTGGCCGCAGCCAGACCCAAAATAAAAGGAAAAAACAACCGTCTGAGTGTACTGGGGGTACATCAAAACTACAAAACTCCAACTCGGGGCAGCAGCTATCTAATCAGCGATCCTCTTACCTCGATCCAGGGAAGAGGGTCCCGCGACTCCCGCAGAAGACTCTTCAAAACAAAGGGGAAAAGAAAAGAGAAAACAGTGGGGGTGAGAACTACTATAAAAACAGTAGCCTCCCCTAGTGGGTAGACCTCCAACTCAGAAATACCCACTAGGACTACTAGAGGGGAAAATGAAATAAAGGTAGTATGCTAAAGGTAAGTCTACTGATGATAAAGCTACCCCTAGTATGCCTCTAAAATGCCTAGCTGTCAAAATCGCTAGAAGTATGCATCAGTATGTCAAAACCTGGCCAACCAAACCCAATCAATACACCAGTCAACACTGGTACTGCCTGCTGTACTGTCAACTCGAGAACCCAGTAACTGATCGGCACACGGCACGATCCTCAAAGTACCCAATCGACCGGCACACGGCTCGGCCCTAAGCCTACTCCGGAGTGGCACTCGAGGGGAGCGACCCACACGAGTAAAAATATGTAACCATAAGTATCTGATGTAGCAGGACTGGATCAAGACTCTAAACGAGTGGGTAAGACCATCCACTAAAGAAGCCCGATCCCTCACCTCCAATCTGATGCAATAATAATAATACTAGTAAGCCGGTCAACCGCCCACAGTCCGCGGTTGCCGCAACACTCAACCATCCATCCCCGACTGTCCCAACTCTGAACATCTGAACTACACAATCCTCTACAACTAGACTACAGGAGAATGAATAGAAAGCATGGTTTCTCCTAAGTCAATTCCAGCATGTATGTGTAGCAGAAAAAGGTGGCCTAGCTAGATGACCATTGAAGCATGCAAAGTCCTTTACTTGATAAACCCCTTTCAATTATTCTAACATATGCAACATTAAATGTTTGGACCCTCCGATGTACACGTGGCATGATATACGATACATGATACAATTAGATGCACAATTAACTAGCAAGTACCCCTTTTACAACATGCATTCTAACCACATGCCCAAACCTTTCCTTAACACACAATATGATATGGCTATAGCATTCTTTCCAACTAATTAAATTGCATATCCAAACATGGAAACACCACTTACTAACTTGTAGCCTGCTAACAATGCAAGTATTAGCAAAGGAACCTTAATCTCATGCAAGCATGCTAGATACATTCATATTTAATAACACATAATCGTGGCATTCTAATAGGCCTAGTGACATTCACAAGTAGGAGGTTCACAACATCACCCACCTCGAGCGCTATTCCAAAATTCCCAAAGGCGAAGTCCAAGATCAGTCCAACACACCACCAATCTGTACAAAATACCCCAAAGGAAAAACACATAAGCTAAACATCCACACATTCCAGAATCTGTCCCCCAAATCAGCAGTCCACAATTCACTAATTTTTACCTGCGAATAACGCCCAGAAAAATCCAAGAAAAATACTATCGCGATCCTTGCGACGAGCCCGTCGAAACGAGTACCTGCACGCCCAATTTGGAGTTTCCTCCGCTGAGATAAAAATCCGACAAGGGGTACACCCCAAATCCAAACTGCACCAAAATTCCTGTAACAAGGAACCACAGAGAGAGGAGATTCTCACCCTCGAGTAAAATTCAGAAAATTCTGAGAAAAATCAAGGAGACTCCTTGCGAAGCGTAGATGAAAATTGCCTTTTGAATCGCCTCGTTCCGACGCCTGAGCGAAAAGATATGGCAAGAACACTGCGGTGCTGTCCCAAAAGTCCGCGAAGAAAAAGGGTCAAATGGGTGCTAAGAAAACTCCAAGATCAGCACGGAAATCGAGGAACCATAAAACACAGGAGTTGAAGCCCTACCTGTCGTGAGTCCAACGGCGCAAGAATCGGCGAATTCCGAGGTCGGGGTGGGTCGGAGGAGTCCAAACACTGAGAAGGGGCGAAGAGGATCGCCGGAGAACAAGCGTCGCGCCGCGCCGCAAAATGGTGAACCTCGGGATGCGTGCCTCCAAAAATCTTCAAACTTCTCCAAAGGGTAGAGCACTGAGAGAGGAGGAATCTCTGTGAAGGAAGCCCAGCGAAAAGAAGTCCAAAAAAGCTAAAGGGGCGAATGGGGGGAGCTATTTAAAGGCCCAGCCCAAATAGCTTAAGGGCCGGTTTTCGGGCGCAGTTTCCGGGCGCACTGCGCCCGGAAACCGGGTTGTACAGAACCCGTCCGACGCGCCCGAAAGTTTCTGGGACGGCCACGTCGCCCCGAACAGGGGACAGCGGATCCCCGCGGCCCGCAACACGCCACGTGGCCCCCCGCAGTCAGCGGGGGTAGGTACGGCCGCCCAATCCCGGGGCGACGCGTGTCGCACTCGAGTGCGGCCGACCGCCCCGCCTGGCGCCACTGTGCGCGCACGTGCGCGCACAGTACCGAGGCGCCCTCCCCCGCGCACCCGTGGACCGCGCCCATGTGGGCCGACGAATCCGAAGCCGCCACGTGTCATGCGCCCGGTCCACCGCAATCCCGCAATTCCAGTGAGCCGTGCCGCGTGCGCCCGCCTACCAGGGCACGCCACGCGTCCACCCGCCGCGGTCCATGCACCGCCGCGCCACTGCGTGGACCCAGCTGCGTGAGCCGGCCAATAAAAGGCCGCCACGTGGCTCGGGCCGGTCCACGTGTCACCCCCATGCACCGAAAATCCCCCAAATCTTCCGGAAGCCCGCATTTGGTCATCCGGACTCCAAATTCAACAAGCAAATAGCCGTTTTCAAGCGTTTTTTCCGCGCTGAATCCAAATCCAACCTCAGATTGGCCCAAAACCTTTTCTAAAATTCGGCAATTACAGCCGAAGGCCAATTCCGCTATCAAAGTCTCACGAGGTCCATCTGTGGCACCCCTTCGATGCACCATGGGCCAGACACACCAACACTAGGTGTTCTACACAGTGGATTCATCGGAAAGTCGCAAGGGAAAACCCAGTACACTACATCCTCCCCTACAAGAAAAAGTTTCGTCCTCGAAACAAAAGTCATACCTCAGACAGGAGCCTCAAACAAGTGGGGGTGAGCATCCATCATCGCTGACTCCAACTCCCAGGTAGCCTCGCGCTCGTCATGACTGCTCCAGAGGATCTTCACATAAGGGATGGCTCGACTGCGCAACTCTCTAACCTCGCGGTCCAAGATCCTCAACGGCCGCTCAACATAGCTCAGGTCCTCAGCAACCTCCAATGGGGTGAAATCGATGACATGGGATGGGTCATGAACATACCTCCTCAGCGTCGATACATGAAACACATTGTGAACACCTGAAAGCCTGGGAGGAAGCGCAAGCCTGTAGGCAACTGGCCCTAAGCGCTCCAACACCTCAAAAGGTCCAATATAACGAGGGCTCAGTTTCCCACGAATACCAAATCTCCGAATCCCCTTCGAAGGCGAGACTTTCAGAAAAACATGGTCACCCACCTGAAACTCTAAGTCTCGCCGTCGAGTATCAGCATAACTCCTCTGTCGACTCTGGGCGGTCTCTAGGTGTCGTCGTATCAATCTGACCTTTTCCTCTGCCTCTAACAGTAGATCAGGACCCAAAGTCTTCTTCTCACCCACGTCACTCCAATAAAGGGGTGACCGACACTTGCGTCCATACAACGCTTCAAACGGAGCCATCTGAATGCTCGCTTGATAGCTGTTGTTGTACGCAAACTCAACTAATCCCAAGTGTCGGTACCATCCTCCTCCAAAGTCCAGAATGCATGCTCTCAACATATCCTCGAGGGTCTGAATAGTGCGCTCTGACTGCCCATCGGTCTGTGGGTGGAATGCTGTACTAAATCGGAGCTGCGTCCCCAAGGCTGCGTCCCCAAGGCTGTCTGTAAACTCCTCCAGAAATGCGAGACAAACCTCGGGTCTCTATCTGATACGATGGAAACGGGTACCCCGTGCAATCTAACCACCTCAGCCAAGTACACCTGCGCCAGTCGCTCCATCGGCCAAGTCATCTGAACCGGTAAAAAGTGAGCGGATTTGGTAAGCCTGTCCACGACTACCCAGATAGCATCCGCTCCCGTCTGTGCTCTCGGCAACCCAGTGACAAAATCCATCGTAACATGTTCTCATTTCCATTCAGGGATTGGGAGACTCTGCAACTTGCCAGCAGGTACACGATGCTCAGCCTTTACTTGCTGACAAGTTAAACAGTGCGCTACAAATCTCCCAATGTCTCTTTTCATCCCATTCCACCAAAACTGTGCCTTCAGATCCCTATACATCTTAGTCCCACCAGGGTGGATGGTATAAGGTGTATAGTGGGCCTCCCTCAAGATCTGCTCTCGAATCTCTGCATCCATAGGCACGCAAGCTCGGTCCCTGTACCGGAGTACTCCCGCAGCATCAACTGAAAAGTCCCCTATCAAACCAGTCTGCATCTGCTCTCGAATCCTCACCAGGTGGGGGTCCTCACTCTGTCTCTCCCGAATCCTGTCCAACAGAGTGGGCTGCACGACTAGAGACATAAGTCTAGCAGAGACCCCAGGGGACACAACCTCGAGCTCTAACCGCCTCATCTGCTCAAGTAATGGCGCCTGATCGGTGATCCTCAAAGATAGACTCTGTACTGCTCTCCTGCTCAGGGCATCAGCAACCACGTTGGCCTTGCCAGGGTGGTATAAAATGTCTACATCATAATCTTTCAACAATTCCAACCATCTACGCTGCCTCAAGTTGAGCTCCTTCTGTGTGAACAGGTATTTCAAGCTCTTGTGGTCGGTGTAAATCTCGCAGTGTTCCCCATACAGGTAGTGGCGCCACAACTTTAGTGCAAAAATCACTGCAGCTAGCTCCAAATCATGGGTAGGGTAATTCTTTTCATAATCCTTCAGTTGCCGAGAGGCGTAAGAGATTACCCTACCATCCTGCATCAGCACGCAACCAAGTCCACTGTGCGATGCATCACTATAAATCACGTATCCTTTCCCCATAACAGGGAGGGAAAGGATAGGAGCCGACATCAACCTGATCTTTAATTCCTCAAAGCTCCTCTGGCAGTCCTCACTCCAAATAAACTTAATCCCTTTTCGCGTCAAACGAGTGAGGGGTGTGGAAAGTTTCGCAAAACCTTCCACAAACCGACGGTAATATCCCGCTAAGCCCATAAAACTGCGGACTTCGGATACCGTCGTCGGTCGGGGGCCAATCCCGGACTGCCTCGATCTTTGCCGGGTCTACTGCCACTCCAGCGGCTGAAATCACGTGGCCCAAAAAGACAACCTCCCGAAGCCAGAAATCACACTTAGATAACTTGGCATACAACTTTCTCTCTCTCAGAAGTTGTAGCACAATCCTCAGATGCTCCTCGTGCTCCACATCGCTTCGGGAATAAACTAGGATGTCATCAATAAAGACAACTACGAACCGATCCAGATACGGTCGAAAAATCCGGTTCATTAAATCCATAAAAGCAGCAGGGGCATTTGTCAATCCAAAAGGCATGACGGTGAACTCATAATGCCCGTACCGCGATCTGAATGCCGTCTTCGGGATGTCCTCGGCCTTCACCTTCAATTGGTGGTAACCAGACTGTAAATCAATCTTGGAGAAGACACAAGACCCTTGCAGCTGGTCGAATAAGTCATCAATGCGCGGCAAAGGGTACTTGTTCTTGATGGTCACTTTATTCAGCTCCCGGTAATCCACACACAGTCGAAGTGAACCATCCTTCTTCTTCACAAATAGCACCGGCGCTCCCCAAGGTGATACACTCGGCCTCACAAAACCCTTGTCCATTAAATCCTGGAGTTGCGCCTTTAACTCCCGCAGCTCGGCCGGTGCCATTCGGTAAGGAGTCTTAGAGATTGGCGCAGTTCCTGGAACTACGTCAATCAAAAACTCAACCTCCCTATCCGGCGGCATATGAACAAGCTCCGGAGGAAAAACATCCGGGTACTCATGGACAATAGGGATATCCGTGAGTCCCGGTGCCGCCGTAGGCTCCTTAACCACCGATGCCAAAAAGGCCACGCATCCACTGCGCATCATCTGCCTCGCACGAGAGGTCGAAACCACAGAGGCAAAGAAAGCACTCTGGCACCCCCTGTAAACGAACACCTCCTGGCCTGGCTCGCTAAAGGTAACAGTCCTCGCGGCGCAATCAATCGTCGCGAAATAGCGAGCCAGCCAATCCATCCCCAGTACAATGTCGTAATCTTGCAGCTCACTAAGGACCATAAGGTCCGCTGGCAAGATCCAGGACTCAATCTGAACAGGGCAAGACCAACAACACTCCTCTACATGCAATGTATGATCAGGAATCTGTACCTCTACTGCATGTGGCAACCGACCTAACACTAGTCCATGAGATGATGCAAATACTCTACTGATAAAAGAATGTGATGCACCGGTATCAAATAAAGTGCGAGCTCTAGTACCAAGAAGTAAAGTGATACCTGCCACCACGTGGTCGGCTGCCGTGGAGTCCCCTACCTGGGCGGCGTAGACTCGCCCGCTCTGAGCTGGTGGTCGGTAATCTGCAGGGTGGGAGGAAGGAGCCCTGCTCGCTGGAGCATAAGGCCGCTGCTGGGGCACTGAAGGGGCTGATGCCGAGGAAGGAGCTGTCGACGCTGCAAAAGGGCAAGTGGCTCGCATGTGACCAGACTGTCCACAGATATAACATCGTCCCCACCGCTGATCACAAGTGCTAGGAAAGTGCGGCCCACCACAGAAGACACATCTCTCAGACGACTGGGACTGTCGGGACTGCTGCTGTGGTCTCCGAGACTGCTGCTGCTGCTGCCGCTGTGGCTGTCGCTGTGACCCCTGCTGTCGCGACTGCGACCTCTGCTGCTGCGAATGCTGCTGCTGTCGCTGGGGCTGCTGCTGCTGCTGCTGTGGGGGTCTCTGGGATCCACCAGACCCTCGCCGCTCCGAACGCCCACGGCCCGTAAACTGCGGCGGTGGTGGTCGGGGCGGCCTCCATGAACTGGCCTGTCCCCCTCGTCTGGCATTGGCCGCTTCCTCTCAGAACTCTGAGCGGCCAAGCCCCCACGTCTAGCGACGACCGTGATCTCCCCTCTCGACCCACTGTGCATGATCCACTGCCTCTGATAAAGTCTGAAGCCTCTGGGCGTGTACCAAGGTATAGATCTCGGGGCGCAAACCTGTCTCAAACAGCTCCACCTGGTGCAGCCCATCCCTGGCAACATAGGGTACGCAGTTGAGCAACTGCGTAAACTCCTGATAATAATCCCATACCGTCCTGTCCCCCTGCTGGAGATTCTTCAAATCATCCTCAAGCTTTTTCTTCACGCTCGTGGAGAAATAAGTGTCAAGGATCAACCGTCTAAACTCCGACCAGGGTAGCTGTCGGGTGATCTGAAACTCTAAGGGCTCGACCCGACGCCACCAAGCATCTGCATCCCCCTCTAGGCAATGTACAGCCATATGCACTCTGAACCTGTGGTCAATGAAGAAGTCTCTGAACAACTTCTCCATTGCTGCCAGCCATGATCCTATCTCCGATGGGTGAGTGCTCCTCCCAGAGAACCTAGGTGGTCCTCGCTTATAGAACTTGGCGAGTTTGTCAGCAAACTCCTCCTCCTCCGCCGGGGTCAACGGCCTGAACACTCCCTGAGCCCCACTGCTCGACGACGGTGCCGTAGGGACTAATGGAATAGCCGGCGGTACAACGGGTGGTACAGGGGCCTCTACAGTAGTAGGGGGAGGGGCCCCAACCTGCGTAAGCAACTGCTCGAACCTCTGCTCCTGTCGGCGGTGGCTCTCCGCCAACTAGGCCACCATGGCCCTCAGCTCACTCAACTCAGAAGGCCCAGACTGCTCCGGCTCCTCCGGGGGCGTAGGAGTACCCCGAGTAGGAATCTGCCGCCTAGGAGGCATCCTGTCACACAAAATCCACGGGTCAGTAAACCAAACCACTCTCGACCCAATCAAGCGAAAGTCATGGACATTCCCCTATTTCTGTAACCTTATGTGTCTGCAGCCAACATAATAGTCCCCCAGAAATAGGCTATGCCAATCCCTCTCCACTCACAGGAAGAGTTAACAACCAATTACCGACTTTCGCACAATATCACGTCACTCGCGCTCAGCCTTCCTAGGGTCTGCCAAAAGCCTAGGGTTTCCTAAGTCCCGTCTGACCTATCCCTAAGCTCTGAAACCAACTAATCTGTCACGCCCCGGGTGTAAACCAGAACCCGGGCCCGTCCACAGATCCGCCGTGCACACGGAATTTCCGTGTACACGAAGCGCTGATAACCTGCTCAGATATAAAACAAGTAATATAGGAGCATAAAACAGAGCTAAACTAAAACTAATACAACTCAGACAAATGCTGGAAATGAAAGTACAGTAAGCTCTCAAAATATACAAGTGTCTCTCCCAGCTCACGAAATATATACAACCAGCTGGCCGCAGCCAGACCCAAAATAAAAGGAAAAAACAACCGTCTGAGTGTACTGGGGGTACATCAAAACTACAAAACTCCAACTCGGGGCAGCAGCTATCTAATCAGCGATCCTCTTACCTCGATCCAGGAAGAGGGTCCCGCGACTCCCGCAGAAGACTCTACAAAACAAAGGGGAAAAGAAAAGAGAAAACAGTGGGGGTGAGAACTACTATAAAAACAGTAGCCTCCCCTAGTGGGTAGACCTCCAACTCAGAAATACCCACTAGGACTACTAGAGGCGAAAATGAAATAAAGGTAGTATGCTAAAGGTAAGTCTACTGATGATAAAGCTACCCCTAGTATGCCTCTAAAATGCCTAGCTGTCAAAATCGCTAGAAGTATGCATCAGTATGTCAAAACCTGGCCAACCAAACCCAATCAATACACCAGTCAACACTGGTACTGCCTGCTGTACTGTCAACTCGAGAACCCAGTAACTGATCGGCACACGGCACGATCCTCAAAGTACCCAATCGACCGGCACACGGCTCGGCCCTAAGCCTACTCCGGAGTGGCACTCGAGGGGAGCGACCCACACGAGTAAAAATATGTAACCATAAGTATCTGATGTAGCAGGACTGGATCAAGACTCTAAACGAGTGGGTAAGACCATCCACTAAAGAAGCCCGATCCCTCACCTCCAATCTGATGCAATAATAATAATACTAGTAAGCCGGTCAACCGCCCACAGTCCGCGGTTGCCACAACACTCAACCATCCATCCCCGACTGTCCCAACTCTGAACATCTGAACTACACAATCCTCTACAACTAGACTACAGGAGAATGAATAGAAAGCATGGTTTCTCCTAAGTCAATTCCAGCATGTATGTGTAGCAGAAAAAGGTGGCCTAGCTAGATGACCATTGAAGCATGCAAAGTCCTTTACTTGATAAACCCCTTTCAATTATTCTAACATATGCAACATTAAATGTTTGGACCCTCCGATGTACACGTGGCATGATATACGATACATGATACAATTAGATGCACAATTAACTAGCAAGTACCCTTTTACAACATGCATTCTAACCACATGCCCAAACCTTTCCTTAACACACAATATGATTATGGCTATAGCATTCTTTCCAACTAATTAAATTGCATATCCAAACATGGAAACACCACTTACTAACTTGTAGCCTGCTAACAATGCAAGTATTAGCAAAGGAACCTTAATCTCATGCAAGCATGCTAGATACATTCATATTTAATAACACATAATCGTGGCATTCTAATAGGCCTAGTGACATTCACAAGTAGGAGGTTCACAACATCACCCACCTCGAGCACTATTCCAAAATTCCCAAAGGCGAAGTCCAAGATCAGTCCAACACACCACCAATCTGTACAAAATACCCCAAAGGAAAAAACACATAAGCTAAACATCCACACATTCCAGAATCTGTCCCCCAAATCAGCAGTCCACAATTCACTAATTTTTACCTGCGAATAACGCCCAGAAAATCCAAGAAATATACTATCGCGATCCTTGCGACGAGCCCGTCAAAACGAGTACCTGCACGCCCAATTTGGAGTTTCCTACGCTGAGATAAAAAATCCGACAAGGGGTACACCCCAAATCCAAACTGCACCAAAATTCCTGTAACAAGGAACCACAGAGAGAGGAGATTCTCACCCTCGAGTAAAATTCAGAAAATTCTGAGAAAAATCCAGGAGACTCCTTGCGAAGCGTAGATGAAAATTGCCTTTTGAATCGCCTCGTTCCGACGCCTGAACGAAAGATATGGCAAGAACACTGCGGTGCTGTCCCAAAAGTCCGCGAAGAAAAAGGGTCAAATGGGGTGCTAAGAAAACTCCAAGATCAGCACGGAAATCGAGGAACCATAAAACACAGGAGTTGAAGCCCTACCTGTCGTGAGTCCAACGGCGCAAGAATCGGCGAATTCCGAGGTCGGAGTGGGTCGAGGAGTCCAAACACTGAGAAGGGGCGAAGAGGATCGCCGGAGAACAAGCGTCGCGCCGCGCCGCAAAATGGTGAACCTCGGGATGCGTGCCTCCAAAATCTTCAAACTTCTCCAAAGGGTAGAGCACTGAGAGAGGAGGAATCTCTGTGAAGGAAGCCCAGCGAAAAGAAGTCCAAAAAAGCTAAAGGGGCGAATGGGGGGAGCTATTTAAAGGCCCAGCCCAAATAGCTTAAGGGCCGGTTTTCGGGCGCAGTTTCCGGGCGCACTGCGCCCGGAAACCGGGTTGTACAGAACCCGTCCGACGCGCCCGAAAGTTTCTGGGACGGCCACGTCGCCCCGAACAGGGGACAGCGGATCCCCGCGGCCCGCAACACGCCACGTGGCCCCCCGCAGTCAGCGGGGGTAGGTGCGGCCGCCCAATCCCGGGGCGACGCGTGTCGCACTCGAGTGCGGCCGACCGCCCCGCCTGGCGCCACTGTGCGCGCACGGTGCGCGCACAGTACCGAGGCGCACCTCCCCCACGCACCCGTGGACCGCGCCCACGTGGGCCGACGAATCCGAAGCCGCCACGTGTCATGCGCCCGGTCCACCGCAATCCCGCAATTCCAGTGAGCCGTGCCGCGTGCGCCCGCCTACCAGGGCACGCCACGCGTCCACCCGCCGCGGTCCATGCACCGCCGCGCCACTGCGGGGACCCAGCTGCGTGAGCCGGCCAATAAAAGGCCGCCACGTGGCTCGGGCCGGTCCACGTGTCACCCCCATGCACCGAAAATCCCACCAAATCTTCCGGAAGCCCGCATTTGGTCATCCGGACTCCAAATTCAACAAGCAAAATAGCCGTTTTCAAGCGTTTTTTCCGCGCTGAATCCAAATCCAACCTCAGATTGGCCCAAACCTTTTCTAAAATTCGGCAATTACAGCCGAAGGCCAATTCCGCTATCAAAGTCTCACGAGGTCCATCTGTGGCACCCCTTCGATGCACCATGGGCCAGACACACCAACACTAGGTGTTCTACACAGTGGATTCATCGGAAAGTCGCAAGGGAAAACCCAGTACACTACAGCGAGGCTCCCCGGCTAATGACCGTTGCGAGTGGAGTGCAGCTGCCTCACAAGGTCGGCTAGGCTAGCGAGACGAGTCTCACATCGCATGGTGCTTGTGAGTGTGCTTGAGCCACAAGTGGACGTCAGGGCTTAAAGGGGGGAAGATTGTGACACCCCCGAAATTTGGATTAGTCTTATATATAAATGATATAATAGGACTAAATCTCTAACCCGGCTATACATTTTGGATGGTAGAAAATCCAAGAGGAACATAGAGTTAAGAGTGCTAGAGCTAGAGTAGATTCTAGGATGGTGACCCCCTGGAAGTGGGGCGTCACACCGCGTCAGTCCGGAACCTCCCGAACTCCGCTGTAATCATAAGAGACCTGTTCCAAGCATTTTCCAATTTCCTGTGCCCCACTGTGGAGCCGAAGCTCTAACAAAACAGTCCTCAACGGCGCACAAGCCCGGAAAACTTCGATTCAAC